>CAUYRH010100930.1:0-12981 GCA_963574655.1 Perodicticus potto
CCAAAGCAATCTTAAGGAAACAGAACAATCTGGAAACATCATAATTCCAGATTCCAGCACATATTACAAAACTTCAGTAGTCAAAATAGTATGGTACTGGCATTAAAAACAGACTCAAAGATCAATGGGACAGAATATAGAATTCACATCCATGCCCCCAGATCTTCAACAATGGTGCCAAGAATACATAATGGGAAAGAAGAGTACCTTCAACAGTTTTAGGAAAATTGGATATCCACATGCAAAATGATGGAATTAGACCATATACAAAAATCATTTCAAAATGGTAAATGACTGAAACATAAGAGTTGAGGCTACAAAAATCCTAGAAGGAAACATGGGAGAATATTGTCATGACATTGATTTTTGTAATAATTTCATGGATATGACAGCAAAAGTATAGGCAAGTAAAGCAAAAGTAAACAAACAGTACTACATAAAATTTAAGAGTTTCTGCACAGCAAAGGAAACAATCATGAGAGTGAAAAGGCAACCTATGAAATGAGAGAAAATACTTGCAAACCATATATTTGTTATGGGGTTAATCTCATATATATAAACATATACACATATATGCACACACATATATGCATATATGCTTTTATAACTCAACAGCAAAACAAAACAAAATACTTAATAACCTGACTTGAAAATGGGCAAAGGACCTGAATAGACATTTGTCTAAAGAAGACATACAAATGAGTAATAAATATGTGAAAAAATGCTAATCATCACTAGTTATTAGGGAAATGCAAATCAAAATCACAAATGAAATATCACTTCACATATGTTAGGATGGCTATTAGCAAAAGAACAAAAGATGACAAGTGTTGGTGAGGATGTGGAGAAATCAGAATTCTTACACATCATTGATGCAATGCAAAGTGGTACAGCCACTATGAAAAACATATGGAAGCTCCTCAAAAGATTGATGTTAGAATTACCACATGATCCAGCAATCCCACTTATGGGTATTGAGCCAAAAAAGAATTATTGTAATTGCTTTAATTAAACTTTATATTTGTGAAGAGTATAGATTTGCACACAAATGTAAGAAATAATAAGATAGCTCCTGTACCATTTACTCAGTTTTTTCTGTGGTGACATATTGAAGAACTATAGTTCATCATATCCAGTGTATTAACATTAACCACATGAACTGAAATTAGGATCTCAGCACTCTCATGTTCACTGCAGCACTATTTCCAACAGCCAACAGGTGTGAACAGCCTAAATGTCTACCAATAGGTGAATGGATAAGGAAAACATGGTGTATATTTAATAGACAAGAATATTATTTGGCTTTTAAAAAGAAGGAAACTTTATATATGGGACAACAGAGATGAAACTTGCTGACATTATGGTAAGTGAAGTAAATCAGTCATAGGAAGACAAACATTTAGTGATTCCACTTATATGTGGTATCTAATATACTCAAATTAATAAAATCATAGAATCAAATAATAGATTGATGGTTGCCAGGGTATGAGGGGTGTGGAAGACCAGAAGTTAATAAATAAATCTCTGGTCAAGCCAAACAAATAAGCTCTAGCACTCTGCTGTACAACACTGTACCTATGGTCAACAATAATGTATTGTACATGTCAAAATTTAAGAACATAGATATCATGTTAAGTGTTCTTACCATAATAACATAAAAATAATTTTAAAAGATAAACAAGTCTAAAAAGAAAAAAACAACTCTATAACAAATATCTTCAGTTTATGTGCATTTTACTTAATCCCAAGTAGAATGAATGACATATCTAACTTTTGACAGTTTGGAAGGCCAATGATGTCTACAGAAACTACTGTAAAAATATTGTGCCGCTTGGCTGATTTTAGAGTAAAAGATACAATATTGCACATTTATGGCACAGTATATTGATAAAAAGCACACTGTTATCTACCATGCTGAATAAGTTAACTTATTTAAGACTAGAAAACCAAAAAGTTATCAATTCCAATCATACTGAATAATTAACACCTTCTGAAAGATCAAATAATGTTAATTTAAGCTAAAAAATGAATATGTAGAGTCAAAAAATATATCTGAAGTAAAAAAATTACCGAATGGGCTTAACATCAGACTAGATGACTAGATGCTACAAAATTAAAAAATGATGGTACTTGATATGCCAAAAGCTAAGAATGGTATGTCCTCCACTCTCTTTTGGGCACTTGAGCTACTCTGTGGAGAAGGTACACCTGAAATTCTGGTTGAGGTCATCCTATCTCTCTCCTATTATTTAAATCAACTCCAGTTCTGTCCTTCTCAAGAGGTGGAGGGAACTGTTTTGAGTTCAGGTTTTCTATAGATGTGGTTAAAAGCTTGAGCCAAAGAATAATAATGTTTAGCATTCATGGAGAGGGGGAGATTTGGGATATGTGGGTATTTACTTACAAGAATTGACTAATTCTTGAACTAATGGACTGATAAACCTGCTTAGGTGGTGCTAAGGGCACCACACATCCATTGGCCCATGAAAATGGACTGCAGATACCCACTAATATCCAAGAAAATTTGCCTGTTCCCAGTATGCTTCCACTGAGATCCAGTTTCTTTCTTTCTCAACTCTTGACTGTATCCTTCATTTATCACCCTTATGTCATTCCAGTTAATCTATCCTGATGTTTATTCTCATATTCACTTCCAAGATATTTGCTTGAATTTTATCTTGTCAACCTCTAAAGATCCAGGCTCCATAACTGTCCATCATATCCACTGTGAAGACCAGTGAGTAAGGACAACATTTTTCATAGACATATATCATTGTCTCTTTGGAAATTTTCTAGGTCATCTCACATTTATACATGCTGTTTCTCAAAAGTTTATGAAAGGCAGTGGGTGTAGATCATATGTCACTGTGATCTACACCCACTCAGTTTAGCCTCTTACTGAATGGTTTATCTAGATACATTTGAGGAATTGGTCAGAATTTGGCCAGTATGGAAGCATGAGTGTTGAGCAAGAAGTGGTATTAGTGTTTACAGTAGCACTTGGTGTAGGATAAGCCAGGGTGGGACAATGAGAAAGTTATATATTTTGGAAAGCATGTAGTTCAGTGATTACCAACACAAAGTTCCAAAGTAGAGATCAGTTGCACAGTAGGGAATTACTAAAGAGACAGAGATAAACTCTGAAAGGAAGATTCCAGCATAAAGACTAAGATAGAACATCAAAATGGCATATCAAAGGGTGGATTTACGATATAGCTATTAAACCTTAACATTTCTGGGCCCTTCATTTGTAATAATTTCCCTGAGGACCTGAGAATGACCTTAGAATTGGTTGCATTTTCTTATAAAATTTGCAGAAGTAAAATGGTTTAACTTGAATTAGTTAAAACTATAGTTTTTCATTTCAACTTCCCCTTTTATCATACTGCCTGTAGTGTTAAGTGGTACTAGAGTAGCCATGGGAAATATTAGGATCACTGTGACATGTGATCCCAATATTTATCTACACCTAATAATATCTACACCCACTGCTTAGATCCAGTGGAATGCCCTGGCAATTTTCTAAGCATGTCCAAAGTTAAAAGGAAGGAAATCAAAGAAATCTAAGGAGACATATTAAACTCGAGACTATTATGATGCAGTTATTTTGGGAACAGATATCAAACTTCATTCTGAGGATGTTGTCAGGGCCTTCAGCCAAGTGACACATGAGTTTTACAATCTGAAAGGACAAGGACGATGGCCAAAAGTGAGAAGACTAATGGGAAGCTATAGCCTGGATAGAGACAGAGGGTCCCTGTTCTGCATGTTGCCCATGGGTACAGATAGTTTGCAAGTAGATGAACTATTTGGAACAAGCTCCAAGGGAAGCACTAATAAAGAATCTTAGATGTTATTAGAAGAGCCTTCCTGCAGATAGGCTTCTGCTTGTTGTTAAGATGAGTATAAGGGACCAGATTTATCCTCCCACTGAAAATACAAAAGGAATTAGAAGAAATATATGATACAACACAGCATCAGACATTGAAGAACAGTAATCCCTGGGAGATGGGAAATAACTGAAGTGAGCCAGAAAGGGAGAAACCAGGGTTATTGAAGAGATACAGCAGATAATCTGGGGAGACTAGAGGCTGGAATTCTAAGAACAGAGTACCATGAGAAGGCTGCATAGAGAAGGAATTCCAGAGATCTACAGAAGGTCCCTCTAAAGTATTCAGGTGAGTACTAAACTGTGCATGTTGGGGGGGGACTACCTGATGTTAGGTAAAGAACTACCCAAAAGGATCAGAAGCAACTGCACTTTGCACTTAACCAGGGCCAAGAGTAGTGCTTGGTCCCACCCAGTCAAATTTTAAAAGTTCGTATGTCCAGGGCAGTGGATAAGAACACTCAGGAAGTTCTTGCCTGAGTACTTAGAGAATAATTAGGCCTAAGCTGAACACTGTTTCAGGCCTGCCTAGTAGATTATAAAACTAGACCTTTAAAAGAACACACTGTTTCCAAGCAACTTAAATGGATCCCCAACAAAGGTCAATTAGAGATTGGTAAACAAATACAACAAAAACTTAGAGAACCTCTACATCAGTGAAATTTTTATGGGTTTGGTGCAGTGGAGGATGTTGAAATATCCCTAAGGTAAAGGATAAAACTGCTTTATCTGGCCCCCTTCACAACCAAAACAAAAAAACACAATGCATTGCAAACCTCTTTGAATTGCAACGTATTCTTCTCTTGAGGGTTTTATTCTAGCCCATTTACTGAGTGACACAAAAAGCTGCTCGTTTTAGTGGGTCCCTGAACAAGAGAAAGCCCTGCAACAGGTTCATGCTGTTGTGTAAGCTGTTCTGCCCCTTGGGCCATACAACTCAACAGACCCAATGCTGCTTGAAGTGTCAGTGGCAAATAGGAATTCTGTTTGGGGCCTTTAGCAGCCTCCTAAAGGTGAATTGCCATGCAAGCCCTTAGGATTGTGGAGCAAAACTTTTTTTTTAATTTTTATCTGGGTCTGGGATCAGATTGGATCTGATTATTAACCCAATTTAGCAATCCTCCTGCTTCAGCCTCCCAAAATGCTGGGATTGCATGCATGAGTCACTACTCCTGGCCCTTAATTGGATATCTTAAAATGCTTCTGTGAAAGAAATCTGTATCTATAAAAGAAATTGTTGTTTATCAGACTGTCTAAGAGGCAGGACTGAGTCACTAAAAACTCTTACCATTGTTTAAATCTACATGACCAGTCTTACTTTTGTTTAGGGTACTTTTCCTGATCATCTTGTCTTAACTAGAACTTTATGTTCAACCTCCCCCCCACACACCCTCTGGGATAATCAAATTGATAGGTTGGTTGGAGGAACTCTTAAAAACAGAGCAAGCATAGGCCACTCCATATTGAGCATAAGGCACTCCATCTTGGCTGTTTAATGACCTCTGCTGAAACCACCTTCCTTCTGGGACCCAGCCAGAAAGAAGCAGGAATTAGGGGATGCAATGGAAACTGCAAACGAGCAGACAGGTCTCAGCGGGAATCCAGCTGGAACTACCTGGAGCAAAACTTTTGAGAAACAGTTCTTGACTTGCTACTGGGCCTTAGTAGAAATTAAAAACTCAACCCTAGGCCACCATATTACCACATGACCTAAACTGCCCATCATGAACTGGGTATTAGCTGACTCATGTTGCAAAGTTGGATATGTCCCCCAACACTCCATTATTAAATGGAAGTACTGTATACTTAATTGATTCAGGCAGAACTTAAGGACACCAATAAGTTACATGAAGAAGTGGCCCAAATGCCCGTGGTTCTCACTTCTGTTCCACTATCTTATCTCTTTAAGCCTATGGACTCAGGAGGTGTTTCCTATGATCAAATGGCAGAGGAAGGAGGGACTTGGATTTAGTTTATAGGTAGATGGGCATTACCCCAAAGTAGAAAGGTACAGTACTATAACCCCTTTCTAGGACATCTTTGAAAAACAGTGATGAAGGGAAATCCTCACAGTAGGAGGTCACTCACTTTGAAAGACAAAAAACGGTCAGACATATGATCATATACTAACTCATGGGCTGTGGATAGTCAGGAACTTAGATCATGATGGAAAATCGGTCAGAAAGAAATTTGGGGAAGAAGTATGTGGATAGACCTTTAGGAACAGGCAAAAAAATGTGAAGATATTTGTGTTTCATATGAATGTTCATCAAAAGGTGAACTCAGGAGAGGAGGATTTTAATAATCAGGTAAATATAACCCATTCTGTGGATAACAGTCAGCTTTTTTTCCCAGCCACTCCATCAACATCCAATAGGCTCCTGAACAGAGTGGCCACAGAGGCAAAAATGGCAATTATACATGGGCTCAGCATCTTGTATGCTTACTCATAATAGCTGACCTGGCTACAGGCATGGCTGAGTGCCCAATCTGTCAGTAGCAGAGGCCAACACTGAGTCCCCAATACAACATTATTACCTGGCGTGATCAGGCAGCTGCCTGTCAGGCTTATTGCATTGGACCACATCCATCATGGAAGGGAAAGTATTTTATCTTTAATAAAGTAGACACTCAAGATAAGGATTTGCTTTCCCTAAACACAATGATTCTGCCAAATCTACCATCCGTAAACTTAAAAAATACCTTATCTGGCTCGGTGCCCATAGCACAGTGGTTACAGCGCCAGCCACGTACACCGAACACGGCAGGTTCGAACCTGGCCAGGGCTAGCTAAACAACAATGACAACTGCAACAAAAAATAGCCAGGCATTATGGTGGGTCCTGTAATCCCAGCTACTTAAGAGGCTGAGGCAAGAGAATTGCTTAAGACCAAGAGTTGGAGGTTGCTGTGAGCTGTGATGCCACGGCACTCTACCAAGGGTGACATAGTGAGACTCTGTTTAAAAAAAAACAATACCTTATCTACCATCATAGTATTCCACACACATTGCTTGTGATCAAGGAACTCACTTCATAGCAAATGAAAAGGAACATTGGGCCTATGCTCATGGAATTCAGTGGTTTTCCCATGTTTCCCACCATCCTGAAGCAGCAGGCTTGACAGCACAGTGCAATGGCCTTTTAAAGACTTGTTTATAGCACGAGCTAGGTGGCAATACCTCATAGAACTGGATCGAAGTTCTCTACAAGGCTTTGCATGCTCTGAATCAGTGTCCAATACGTGGTGCTGTTTCTTTTATGGTCAGGATTCATGTGTCTAGCAATTGAGGGGTGGAAGTAAGAGTGGCATCACTCATCATTATGCCTACTGACCCACTAGCAAAATTGTAAACCTTATAGTCTTCTGGCCACGAAGTCTTAGATCCAAAGGGAGAAATGCTTCCACCAGGAGACACTACAGTGACTCTATTGAACTAGAAGTTCAGACTGCCACCCTGCCACTTTAGGCACCCCATGCCTCTGAGTCAACAGACAAAGAAAGGAGTTACCGTGTTGACCAGGGTGATTGATCCTAATTACCACAAGGACACTGGACTATGACTCCATAATGGAGTTGAGGGAGAATTTGTCTGAAATACAAGACATCCCTTAGGACTTCTTTCAGTAATTCCATGACCTGGGATTACGGTAAGTGGAAAATGATAACAACCCAATCCAGGCAAGACTACTAATGGCCCACATCCTTCAGGAATAAAGGTTTGGATCACCTCACCAGGTAAAGAATCATGACCAATTGAGGTGCTTGCTAAAGGCAAAGAGAATACAAAATGGGTATTAGAAGAAGTTAGTTATAAATAACAGCTCCCACCACATGATCAGTTATAGAAGTAAGGACTATAACTGTCATGAGTGAATATTTCTTTATTCCCCAATAACCCTTGTCCCCAGTAGCCCATTCAGTGGCTCCATAGTGTTCAGGCCTAGATAACCTTTAAGCACCTTGTGAAGGAAAAAAATCCCACTGTTTATGGAGCACCTACTATGTGCCAGGCTCTACCCCAAGCAGAGACTAAGAGAAAAGGTATAGCATCCTGGAGAGAGAGAAAGACAACAAATGGAAGAGTAAAGACAGATGGTGGGTGCTAAGGCAGGTGTTCACTGAATCCTGGTAGAAAGATAGACCTAAAGCCATTTGGGAGTATAAAGCAAGAGTTGAACAAGAGAGAAGGTAGCTTTGTTTGGCTTTGAAAAGTGGCTGGCCAAGATGCTTGGGCACCGATGTGCTCTTGACAATTTGAAAGGGCTCTTGGATTGCTCCCATATTCAGGCTGCTTTTAAAGAGCCCTTTTGTGTGGATGTCTCTTTCATTTGTATGAAGTCATCCTCACCTCCTATAGGTGTTTCTCAGCTGTTAAGAGCTCTCCAAACTGTCTGGAAGGCCCTTGTGACAAATGGAGCTGTGGGATGCAAAGGCCAGGTGCTTAGACTCCCATGTGTGGGTGGAGAATGGAAACAAAGTGCATAAATGGGGTTTAGAGTTGGAGAATGCCCAGGTCACTTTCGGTTGAGTCAGAATAGCTGTAGTGAAAATAAGTCCCAGCTTAATTTTTCAGTTCCACTTCATCTCCCTTCTGAGGAGCTGAGATGAATGGGGGAAAGTGGGACAAAGCAAAGAGGCTGCTTCTTAGAGAATCAAACAGTGGAAAGTTACTGCTGAAAACAGAAAATATGAAATTTGAAAGTTCCTCTTCAGCATTAGCAGGAAATTAGTCTGACATTTAAGAGCCTGCACAGTACATTCCCAGCCTTACACTGAGTTTTGTCTCTTATTTCTTATTTATCCTCACTCTCTACTTAAACCAGCACAGACCTTGACTCTTGAATATTCATAATACTAGAATTTCCCATCTCCAAGCTTCACCACATGCATAGCCCCTCCACCTTCACCCATGTCCTGTTTCCTCTTAGAGCTGTTGCTCCTCTGAATTTCTGTGCCACTTGCCCACAGCAGCATTTTTCTCATACTGCCTTATCAGACAAGGCATACATTCCCTTTCATTTTGTTTAACTGTCTTTGTACCTAGACTCTAAGTGCCTGGAGGATAGGTACCATGTATTATACCTTCAGCCCACTTTTCTTCCCTACTTGTGCTAGATTTACAAATTAATGTATCAAAAATAATCTTCTGGTTGTTTTGTTGGGTATTATAAGCATTTTACAGCATTAACCCATAGGATTCTACCTTGCATTTTTTTACATCACCTTGAATAAGTTTATACTCCTTTCTTTGCCTCAGCTTCCTCATCTGTAAATAATAGGGTTAGACTCAATGATGTCTAAAAGTTCTTCAAGCTTTAACATCATGTGATTCTGTAGGTCCATGTTCAAAAAGTGGAAAGAGGGTCAAGTCAGCTTACTAACAAGGCTGGGGAAGGAGGGGAAAATCCATTTTCATAAAACATAAAATCAAACAACAAAAACATCTGAAGACAGAATAAAAGGGAATCTAAGGGAAGTTTGTGGTAGGAACTTGTGTGAGAATTGAAGTGGGATAAAATATTTGCCAGCTTGGAGAATAGGCATTTCCAGCTCTGACTGTTTAGAAAACATGAATTTTCTTCTACAATATTGAAGTATATCCAGCTATGTGTAGTACCTTTGGTTAGCAATTGGTTGCAATAGCCTAAAAGCAGAAAAACCAAGTGAAACTCCCCACCCCTCCATAGTCAGGCACTGACAAATACCTAGGCCCAGTTAGCAAAGTTCCCAGATACTGCCATCTAGTGGCAGTTGGGAGATATGCTTGGGGCAATTCATTCTCATACTCTGAGGGCTGTCAACCCCTGGAAGAACCAAGCATAGGGCAATCCAAGGATGAAATTGCCCTATGGGCTGGTCAGAAATAAAAAAGTTCCTTGAGGGAAATATTTACAAAGAAACTAATATGTACAAAGACAGAGAAAGGCATAGACAAAGACAAGGTAAGTATGACAGGGACAGGCGCAAATATTTATGAAGTTAGGTGAACTTTTATTTGAAAAAGGCAGGAGGGATGGAGGAGTATGTGTAATACAATCACTCATGGTAGACCAGCACCTGCATCATAGTTTTCAGAAGATGATGATGTAAGAAGCTTTTGATATGCTTTATTTGCTTTTTTTTTTCCTCTCTAGTTCTCAATTTCTTCCCTATCCCATGCTCTTTTAGGTAGTCTGTATGTCCCTCTTCCAATGACAAATCCATAACCACTTCTCTCCAAACAAAAATAAATATGAAAAAATAAAGAACAATTCTAAATATATATGAACACAATAATAGAACAATCAGATACATAAAGCAAACATTATTAGATCTAAAGGGAGAGATAGATTTCAATACAGTAATAGTCAGGCACTTCTAGACCCCACTCTCAGCATTAGAAAGATAATATAAACAGAATATCAACAAAGAAGCATTGGATTTAAACTGTATTAAAGATAAAATGGACCTAACAGTCTTTCCATAGCATATGAAACCTTCTCCAGGAAAGACCATATCTTAGGCCAGAAAGCAAGTCTGAATAAATTTAGAAAATTTGAAATCATATCAAGTATCTTTTCATACCACAATGGAATAAAACTAAAAACCAATCAGGCATTGCTTGTGGTTCAAGGAGTAGGGCACCAGTGCCATACACTAGGGGTGGCGGGTTTGAACCTGGCCCTGGCCAAAACAAAACAAAACAAAAACAAAACTAAAAACCAATACCAAGAGGAACTTTGGAAATTGTATAAATCATGAAAACTAAACAACATGCTCCTGAATCACCGTTGGGTTGAGGTGGAAATAAAAACTTTCTTGAAACAAATGAAAATCAGAACGAAATATACCAAAACCTATGGGAGATAGAAAAAGCAGTGAGAAGAGGGGAGTTTATAGCAATAAATACCTACATTCAAAAAAGAAGAAATGGGCAGCGCCTGTGGCTCATCGAGTAGGGCACTGGCCCCTTATACCGAAGGTGACAGGTTCAAACCTGGCCTCGGCCGAACTGCAAAACAGAAAAATAGCCAGGTATTGTGGTAGGTGCCTGTAGTCCCAGCTACTTGGGAGGCTGAAGCAAGAGAATCGCCTAAGCCCAGGAGTTGGAGGTTGCTGTGAGCTGTGTGATGCCACGGCACTCTACTGAGGGCAATAAAGTGAGACTCTGTCTGTACTAAAAAAGACAAAAAAGAAATAAAAAATATTTCAAACAAACAATCACACAATACACTTCAAGGAACTAGAAAAGTAAGAACAAACCAAACTCAAAATTTGTAGGAAGAAATTAATAATAAAGGGCAAAGAATAACTAAATGAAATGAATAAATAAAACAAAGGCTCAATGAAACTGAAAGTTAGTTTTTGAAAAGATAAACAAAATTGGTAATGCCCTAGCTAGACGAAGCAAGAAAAAAGAGAGAAAACTCAAAAAATAAAAATCATAAGTGAAAAAGGATACATTATGACTGATATCACAATGATACATAAGATCATCAGAGACTATTATGAACAATACTAATTAACAAACAGGAAAACCTAGTGGAAATGGATAAATTTCAGGACACATAAAACCTAACAAGATTTAATCAGGAAGAAATAGGAAACCTGCATAGACCAATAACAAGTAATGAGATTGAGTCACTTATAAAAAGTCTCCCAGCAAAAGAAAAATACAAGATTAATATTTTCACTGTCAAATTCTACCAAAGTTTTAAAGAAGAACTAAAGAAAACTATTCCTAATGAACATAGGTGCAAAAACCTCGACAAAATGCTGGAAAACCGAATCCAAAAGTGTATCAATAAGATAATATACCATAATCAAGTGATATTTATCCCAGGGACACAAGGATAGTTCAACATACACAAAATAATAAACATGATACATTGCATCAGCAGAATAAAGGACAAAAACTATGTGATCATCTCTATAAATGTAGAAAAAGTATTTGATAAAATCCAACGTCTCTTCATGATAAAAACTCAAAACAAACTAGGCATACAAGGAACGTATCTCAATATAATAAAGGCTGTATCTGACAAACTCACAGCTAATGTTAAACTGAACGGGGAAAAGTCAGAAGCCTTTCCTCTAAGAATTGGAATAAGACAAGGATATTCACTTTCATCACTCCTATTCAACATAGCGTTGGAAGTCCTAGCCAGAGCAATGAAGCACGAGAAAGAAATAGAAGGCATCCAAAATTGAAAAGAAGTCAAATTGTCACTCTTTATAGATAATAGGATTTTTACCTATAAAAATCTAAAGACAACACCATAAAACTCTTTTATTTGATAAATAAATTCAGTAAGTTGCAGAATACAAAATCAACATAGAAAAATCAGTAGCATTTCTATACACCAATGATGATATACCTGAAAATAAATCAAGAAGGAATTTTCATTTGTAATAGCTTTTTGTAATAGCATTTGTAATTTTTGTTTTGTAATATAAAAAAATATATAAAATAAAATACCTGGAAATAAATTTAACCAGTGAAGTGAAAGACATCTGCAAGGAAACCTACAAAATTCTGACAAAATAAATTGAAAAGTATACAAACACATGGACAGATATCCCATGCTCATGGGTCAAAAGAATTAATATCATTAAAATGACCACACTAGGGCAGCACCTGTGGCTCAGTCAGTAAGGCGCCGGCCCCATATACCGAGGGTGGCGGGTTCAAACCCAGCCCCGGCTGAAATGCAACAACAAAAAAAGTAGCCAGGCGTTGTGGCAGACGCCTGTGGTCCCAGCTACTTGGGAGGTGAGCCAGGAGAATCACCTAAGCCCAGGAGTTGGAGGTTGCTGTGAGCTGTGATGCCACAGCACTCTACTGAGGGTGATAAAGTGAGACTCTGTCTCTACAAAAAAAAAATAAATAAAATAAAATAAAAATAAAATGACCACACTAACTAGGCATGGTGGCTCATGCCTAATCCTAGCACTTTGGAAGGCTGGGCAGGTAGACAGAGGTTATCACAGGTTCAAGACCAAACTGAGCAAGAGTGAGATCTTGTCTCTAAAAATAGCCGGGCATTGTGGTGGGTGCTTGTGGTCCCAGCTGCTTGGGAGGTTAAGGCAAGAGAACCGTTTGAGCCAAAG
>CAUYRH010100935.1:0-23507 GCA_963574655.1 Perodicticus potto
AATTGCCTGGGGAGTCCTCCTCATAAAATATTCACCCAAGCCAATTCCTTCAAGAGTTTCCCCTGTACTTTCTTCTAATATTTTGATAGTTTCATGTCTTAAGTTCAAATCTTTAATCCAGTGAGAGTCTACCTTAGTTAATGGTGACAGGTGTGGGTCCAGTTTTAGTCTTCTACAGGTTGCCAGCCAGTTCACCCAAAACCATTTGTTAAATAGGGAGTCTTTTCCCCACTGAATGTTTTTAATTGGCTTGTCAAAGATCAAATAACAGTAAGTAGCTGGATTTTATCTGCTTATTTGCCATTGACTTGTGTGTGATGGCAATAGTGATTTTTATTCTTTTAATGCTTTATTTTTTGGAGCAGTTCTGGGTTTATAGCAAAATTGGAATGAAGGTCCAGAGATTTCCCCAACATTCTCTGCTCCTTCCAATCCACACAGCCTCCCTATTGTCTATATCCTCCAGCAGAGTGGTGCACTTTTACAATTGATTAATCTACATTGACACATTTTTTTTCATAGTCCATAGTTTATTTTAGGCCTCACTTTATAGGTGTTGGACCTTCGTTTAAACATTTAGATGAATGTATAATGACATGCAAATATAGAGTATTTCAGGGCTATAAAACCCTTTGTGTTCTGCCTGTTCATCCCTCCCTCCTTCTAACACTGGCAACCACGGATGTTTTTACTGTTGCCTGAGTTTTGCCTTTTCCATAATGTCATATAGATGGAATTCTAAAACATCCAGCCTTTTCAGCCTGTCATCTTTCACTTGGTTATGTGTCTTTATGCTTTCCCCATGTCTTTTCATGCCTTGACAACTAATGTTATCACATTATCTTGATTATTGTAGCTTTATAGTAAGTCTTAAAAATTGGGTAGCATTAGTTCTACAACTGTGTCCTTCTTTCATATTGTGTTGGCTATTCTGAGTCTCTTCCTTTTCCATACAAACTTTAGAATGTTTATTGATATGTACAAAATAACTTGCTATGATTTTGACTGAAAATGTATTAAATCTATAGATCAAATTGCAAAGAACTGACCTCTTGATGACATTGAGGCTTTCCATCCTTGAACATTGAATAACTCTCCATTTTTTAAGTTTTTCTTTAATTTATCACAGTCTGATAGTTATTCTCATATAGGTTTGCACTTCTTTTTTTTTTTTTTTTTACATTTGCACCTAGTTATTTCAATTTCTTAGTTGTAAATATAAATGACCTTATGCTTTAAATGTTAAATTTCACTTGCTTATTACCAGTATATAGGAAAATAATTGATTCTTGTATATTAACCTTTTATCCAGCAATTTTGCTATAATTACTTTTTTTTGAGACAGAGTTTCGATATGTCACCCTCAGTAGAGTGCTGTGGTGTTATAGCTCATAGCAACCTCAAACTCTTGGGCTTAAGCAATTCTCTTGCCTCAGCCTCCCAAGTAGCTGGGACTACAGGTGCCCGTCACAAAGCCCAGCTATTTTTTTGTTGTAGTTGTCATTGTTGTTTGGCAGGCCTGTGCTGGGTTTGAACCGCCAGCCCAGGAGAATGTGGCTGGTGCCCTAATTACTGAGCTATGGATGCTGAGCTTATAATTACTTATGAATTTCAGAAATATTTTTGTAAATTCTTTCAGTTTTTCTACATAGACAATCATGTCATCTGGAATCAAAGATAGTTTTTATTGCTTCCTTTCCAAACTGTATATTTTTTATTTCATATTCTTGTCTTATTGCATTAGCTAAGACTTTTAGTGTGGCTTTGTTGTGAGGAGACTTCCTTGCCTTTATTGGATTAAATTAAATTCAGCCTAAAGATGCCTTTATTTGTTGCTGTTTTCAGATGTAGAGTCTCATTCTATTGTACAGGCTGAGGTGCAGTGACACAATCATAGCTCACTGCAGCTTCAAATTCCTGTGTTCAAGTGATGCAACTCAGCTTCCTGAGTAGCTGGGACTATAGCTGCATGGCACCGCTTCAGACTAATTTTTCAATTTTTTTTTATCCAGGCTCACAACATTGTCTTAAACTCCTCCCCCCGCCCCAAGCAATTCTCTCATCTTAGCCTTATAAAGAACTGGGATTATAGGTGTCATACGCTGTGAATTGCCTAAACCTGCCTTTATACTTTGAATCCCAACATAGTAAGCTGCAAACAGTATGTGAACAAACTGCATCCTAACCTAAGTGTATATTCTTATAACAAGTAACCAAGTTTCAGCCAGTCGCAGCAGCCAGACTTCAGACAATCACTAGCTGCTGCCAACTTGGTCTGATCACCAATGCCTCATCAAGTTCAAATGAGGCAAATAGCTGAACTATAAACAATCAAGCTGTATAAACTTGTTAAATTTGTCTGAAGTTGTTTCTTCTAATATTTTGTTCCTGATCTTGGTGGGAAAGCTTTGAGTTCTTTACATTGAATATAATGTTTGCTGTAGGTTTTTTTGATAGCTGTTATTTTACATGTCAAATTGAAGAATTTCTCTCCTCTTCATTGTTTACTGAGAATTTTTATCATGAATGAATGTAGGTTTTTCTCACATTCTTTTTCTGCATGTATTGATAGGATCATGTGATTATTGATCTTTACCCTATTGATGTAATTGATTACCTTGGTTGATTTTCACATGTTGAACCTGTCTTCCTTTCCTGGGATAATGTCTGCTTGATTGTAACTCTTTTATACATTGTTGCATTTGGTTTGCTAATATTTTGTTGAGTAATTTGCATCTCTGTTTATGAAAGACATTGATCTGTAATTTTCTTTTTGTAAAATGTCTGTGCCTGGTTTTGGTGTAAGGGAAATACTGGCCTAATATTATGAGTTAGGAAGTATTTGCTTTGCTTTTATCTTCTAATAGAGATTGTAGAGACTTGGTATAATTTCTTCCTTTAACATTTGTTAGGATTTACTTGTAAACTTATCTAGCACTGATGCTTCCTATTATGGAAGGTAATTAATTAATTTTTAAATATATTATGCTTATTAAAGTCAACTATTCTTCTTGTGTGAATTTTGGCAGACTATGTCTTTCAAGAAATGTGTTCATTTTATCTCAGTTATCAAATTTGTGAGCATATAGTTCATAGGATGCCTTTATTATTCTTTTATGACCATGGGATTTGCAGTGATGTCCCCTCTTAGATTTGTGATATTAGTAATTTGTGTCTTTTCTCCTTAGCCTAGAGGCTTATTAATTTTATTAATCTTTTTAAACAACTAGCTCTGGCTTTGTTAATTTTCTATTTTCATTTTATTGTTTTGCTGTGATTTTTATTATTTCTTTTCTCCTACTTACTTTGGATTTAAATTATTCTTCTTATTTTAGTTTCCTGAGGTGGAAGCTTAGATGATTGGTTTTAAATCTTTCTCATCCTCTAATGTGTGAATTTACTTTCTTGCTCAGCCCTGGTTTTGTAGTATCTCACAGACACTGCTAGTTGAGCTTCCATTTTCATTTAGTTCAAAATATTTTCAAATGTCTCTTAAAATTTCTTTATAACACATGTGATATTTAGAGGCACATTGTTTAACCTCCAAAGTCCTTTTATTCAAATTTCCTTAGCTTTTAGCCCATGATTTTTCTGTCCCAGGCCCCCACTCAGGATTCCCCACTGCATTGAGTCATCTCATCTCCTTAGGGTCCTCTAGACTGCAGTAATGTCTCATAGTTTCGTTGTTTGTGATGACCTCGGCAGTTTTAATGAGTAATGGTCAGATACTTTATACAATGTGCTTCAGTTGTAGTTTGTTTAATATTTATCTCATGTTTAGACTGTGGTCATAAGTTTTGGGGGGGAAAATGCCTTACCATGGAGGTACAATGCCATCCCCATCATGTCACATTAAGAACATAGGCTGTTGTATGACTCATCATTATTGACGTCTACCTTGACCACTGGGCTGAGGTGGTGCTTCTCAGGTCCACTGTAAAGAGACTTTCCCTTGCTTTCTGCACTGTGCTCTTTGGAAAGAACTTACCATATGCAGCCTACATTTAATGGGTGGAGAATTATACTCTACATTTTTTATGAGGGCATATCTATAGAAATTACTTGGAATTCTTCATTATGGAAAATCTGTCTATTCTTTCCTATTTTTTATTATTTATTCATTCATATTGGTACTGTCTCATGGATATTTATTTTGTACTTTTGGTTATATATAATTGAATACTACATTATTTATTTTCTTGATTAAATAATCCCAACTTTTGAATTGCATCTTTTACTGTTGGCTACTATGTCTTCTAATCATTGCTGTCGTTCTTTGGTTATTTTTAGTATTCCCCTCCTCCCCCACTGCAGGATGTTCTGAGCTCATCTTGTATATTTTCTGCGCCTATTGTAGAATAAAAAATTTTGCCAAGAAATCCTATTTCTTTTATAGAGAATGGTACTAAAAAGCAAGATATGGTCCAAGGGTATTCTCATGGTTACTGGGATATCATTGCTTGCAGTTCTCAATAAAAGAGTTTGGAAATAAGTGTGACTAATAACCACACACTTTATGCACATAAATAAAATATGTTTGTGTATGTGTGTATATCTCCATCTGTGTCTTTATTAAGCCAAAAATGAGTTCATACCATTGTCTACAACTCCAGTCTAGGTCCACATGAATCATTCTAGCCTTCTCCCTTGCTTACCTGTAGCTTCCTATTCCAACAGTGAGAAACGTGGCTCCCACCATCTGCCATCTATTTACTTAATTATTCAGTTCCAGCGTATCTGTATAATGGTTTCAGAATTTCAATATCATATTTTAATAATAAAATTGTGCTAGCCAAGGCCATTCTTGAATTCTGTATATTCTCCTACAGTAATGTAAAGGGCTATGTACTCAAAGTACCCAGAAGAAATATTTTAAGCCCTGAAGGAAATTAAGATCCAATTAAGTATTTGAAAATGGATCTCAGTTTTTTTGCCTCTTCTTCACATGAAGTATTATTAGTATTTGCTACCTAAAAGTGAAGAGGTAATTAGAGGAAAACATGTAAACCAATTCATCATCTTTTCGTCTGGTGGCCAGAAAAACATAATGCTCTCAGTTTATTGTTAGGAGAATTTTTAAACTGTAATGATGAAGCTTAGTTTTAATCTTCCTTTTTCCTTAACCATGGGAGATAGTTTCTTTTATTTCTAGTATCATAAGCAGTCACATAAAATATTTTCTATCTTCAGATATTATTAAGAATTATTAGGTTAGAATTACAGGATCCTAAATTTTTAGAGCATACATGCTACAAAAACTGAAAGCTAAAGGTATACTTGTTTGAATGGTCCATTTTTTTCTATCAAGTATTTTGTAATTTTAAAGATTGATGTCTATAAGCATTAACACTACATTTATTTCAATTTTTCACTACTCCTGTAAATGTGAATCTAATGGGCCATTTGGTAAGTTTTCTCAAATTCATAAGAGTAAGAGGCATTAATCATTCCTTAGTCATATTGCGTGTGAATCATGTGGACTGGGCATTGTTCTGCATATTGTAATTGATGACTGTGATCTGTTTACCCTGTTGATGGAGAATGTAAATACACTTGTTAGTGAATGTTTCTGACATTAAGCACTGCTGCTCAGTAAGAAGGTAAAGGAAAATAAACCTTATCTTTGAGATCATTTAACCAATGTTTCAAAAACTTAATAGTTGTAGAAGTCCACATGATATTTGACATACAAATTAATAGAAATTAAAGCTAAAAAAGTATGTATTGCTAATTAACCCCTTAAAATAAATCAATGAACAAATGCAGTATTTTTAAATTTTAAGGACAACACATCAACAACTTCTTCTTTTTTTTTATTGTTGAGCATTCACTGAGGGTACAAAGAACCAGGTTACATTGATTGCTTTTGTTAGATAAGGAGCCTCTTGTAGTTGTGTCTTGCCCCCAAAAGGTATATCACAACCCTTGATCCCCCCCACCCTTTCCCTCCTCCCTTTTCTTAACGCTCCCATCCCCGACCCTTTATTTATTTATTTTTTTGAGACAAAGTCTCAAGCTGTCGCCCTAGTTAGAGTGCCCTGGTGTCACAGCTCACAGCATCCTCCAACTCAGGTTCAAATGATCCTCTTGACTCAGTTTATTTTTTCTATTTTTGGTAGAGATGGGTGTTGCTTTGCTCAGACTAGCCTTGAACTTGTGAGCTCAAGCAATCCACCACCCTTGGCCTCCTAGAGTGCTAGAATTATAGGCCAGCTTATACTTCTAATGTGAAATAGTTTTGGAGACATCATGGGTTATTAGAAAGAGATTTCTATATTCTAAGAATTCAACTTTGTTCCAACTAGTAAAGCTGTCTGAACTATATTATAATTTATTTATTTTCAGATTTTTTTATGCTAGTATTAAGACTGAATTTCATTAGCTATAATAAATCTATAATTAATGGCTTCTGGATGGTGATAAAAGCAAATCTGAATATATGTTCTGTGATTTTAGTTATAGATGTCTTAGGCAAGGCTGTGCTTTTTTGCTGAACATGGTAATAAAATCCTTTCAATATTTCAGCAAATATATTGAGCATCTATTACGAGCCAGGTAGTCTAATAACTTTTTAATGTTTTTGCATTTGCCAAGAAAGTTGAATAATAAAAGTAACACTTTATTTAATGATATATGCTATTTCACGATTGTGATTCTCCAGGAAACTGCATTTTTTCAGTTGTGCTGGTGTTGTGAGTAAGGAGAACAAAACTCACATTTTTGTTTGTCTCATTATTTTCTTGGTGAACCAGATCTTCTTCATCTTTTCTATACTGCAACACATGAACTAAAGGTTGTCTTGTGAAGAATTCAGTGAAGAATGTGAATTCTTCATTCTTGGCCAAATACTGGTAATAGCATGCTTCTTTTTATTTTTCTATTTAAATTATTTAAAATAAAAGAGAATGTGTATTTATTATAGAAAGAACAATCTTTCTTTCAAAAAATAAATAATTCAGTAACTTGACTTTTTCATTTGCTGAGCTGGGACCATGTGAGCATCAATTTGCCTGTTCTTCTCTTTTCTCTGCCTCTCTGATGTAACTCATCATATCTGGGAAATACAGTCCTGGGTGGAAAGGTATAATTTTCTTTCTTTTTCCATCCCAATAATTTATGCTTATTTTGGGAGTGGAAATCTTTATTACAAATAAAAATACACTACAGTTTATTGTTATTATTGTTATTTTTAGGATTGATAATTCTTTTGAATGGGTCTTTGGACCCCACCTGTTCAGTCCTCTGGCCTCCTGAATTTGGGTATGGAAACTGGTGTTCCATTACCTAGGTTTAATCAGCAAACCTGTTTTGTTTAGGTCATAGAATTTTGGCATATCTTAACATCTTAAAGTAAGATTTTACAAAAACATTCAGATTTCTCATGGCAGATTTTCTCATGGATGGTTGCTGACATCCACAGGAGAATGAGTAGATGGGTTGAACAATTGCTGCTTTCCTTAGCTATGAAGGCATCATTCTTACCACCTGCTGTTATCTTGAGGCTGAGGGCAAAAGTCACTTTGCATTTCCTCTGCATTGTCACTTTACTTTTATTATAGTAAAGGTTAGGAAAAATAAAATATTTGCTTAGTTAGTGTTTCTATCAAAAGTGGGAAAATGAAACAGATAGCAAGGGCCAATCTTATCTTACCATACCCATCTCACTTACTATATCATCGGCCTTGACCTCATACATAAGCCTGTCATCTCTAGTGTACTTGAACATTTTGAAGTGTGTATGCTGGTGTGTGTGCCTGTGTGTGTGCTAGGAGTTCAATTAGCTTAATTTCAATGCAGTGGGCAGTATCTGACCACAAGGTGTCAGACACTGCCTTGGGAACTGAAGATACAGAACCAAAGGAGACATGATAGTGTTATGATAGGATGTATGGTCTAGCTACCACAATGGAAGTTCTTTGTGATTGTTTCCTAATTCATTTTACATTAAAAAAAATACTTGCTTTTATTGTGTGCTGCATGATAATTACCTGTATCACAGTTGAAGTCCTCATCTTATTAATCAGTGGTAGAAAGTATTACTAATTTTGAAGGCATGATTTTAAAGGTACTATATTTTTTCAGTACTTTTTGCTAGTGCACATTAAGGTATTAAAAATACCTTGATGACTGATTTGTGAAGGAGGATGAGATTATTTCTATTGAGAAAAAGGTAAGTCCTGGCAAGAAGTATACAGTAATACTTACAGGAAAGGAAAAAATTGCACTAGAAAAAATGAATTCATTCATTGTTACTTGCATGTCAGTTATAGTCGATAAGGTTTTATCATTGATGGATCTATATTGTTGTCTGGGAAGGAAAATAAAAGAGCATGCAAGCATCTATCTTTTCAGGCAGGCTTTACTGTCATTAACGTTCAACATTTTCATTACACACACTGGGGACTTACAAAATGATGGGTTTCTAGTTGTTAATCCATCCGCTTAGGAGAGCATATGGGAGAAAAGTCAATTCATAAGTCACAATGGCAGTAGTTTTAGCTGCTGCTGTTGCCGTTTAAAGCCAGAAGTGATTGCTCCATGGAGAGCTTGGTAATCCTTGAGGTGACTATGGTTGTTTGATGTTCTATTAAAGATGAGACCAGAGACCTTCCATTATGAAAGAACAGAGTGGAGCTAAAGGAAAATTCTATAGCTTAATTTGGAGACTAGCAGTTAGGTAAAAATAATGGAAGTTAGAAAAAGAAATTCTTAGGAAAGTTGTCAGAAATTTTCTTTCTCTGCAACAGTTATATTATCTATCTCTTCTCTTAAAACTATTCGTGCTTGAAATTATGAAAGTAAAACAATGGTAATAACTTAAGGTCATGTGAGAAAAGCAAACATTTAATCTGACGTCTTTTATGCCTCTAGAAAGAAATGTGCCCTGTGATTCAATTGCTTTTTACTGCTGATAGCCTTTTTCTCTTTAGAATGCAGATCATGTTAATAATTTTTAAATGGAACATCTCTTATGTATGCAATTGACAAATATTAGAAGTCTTGCAAATACCTTACAATTTATTCTACAAAGTATTTTTCCTAAACAGCCTCTAACCACACTAGGAAATGATTTCTTTGTACTTCTCTTTAAGCACATGGTCTTTCAAAGTAATTTTTTTAATACTCACCTGATCTGTAAATTATCTTCATTTAATAGTAACATTAATTAAATTATTATTAGATTTCTGGGTAATGAAATAAATAAGAATATCACCTGAATACAATGTCATATTAAAGGCTGAGTGATTAATAGCTATTCAACATATTTAGTAAATTTACTCTTGTCTTCCTCAGTAATATTACAAAACTCATTTAAGGCTCAACATTTTCTTGAGTCTTCTTGTATTCTATTTTGTAATTAGCTCTCTGAATAGGACAAGGGCCTAATTGCTCAAGTGATAGGGGACAGCATATGTATTAAACTCTCTGACTGCTTTTCAATAGTCTACATGTCTGGGTCCAAAGGGAGAAGGAATGAGAAGGAAGGAGTTTAGCCATTGCTTGATATTCACAAATTCTTTTAATCTTCCCAAAGCACCACTGGGTAGCATCATTCTCCTGCAGCTGAGATGATTGGCCTCATATGTTAGGTAAGTAAATGGTGAAACCAGGATTCAAATGTAATTCTCTATGACTCCAAAGTCCTTGTTCTCCCTCCCTCTGTCCCCATAGTGTCTTTGAATATACAGCATAGGTTATCTTCTCTTTCTTCCTCTGATCAGACTTCCTTCCTCCATGGATCCCTCTTCACTCACTAAAGCAAGGTCTAAGGTGCAAGGCACCCAAAAGGCCATCACTTTACCCATCTAACTACCCATTGAGAATATGGACATTATATCCAAGCCTTTACTCACATCTCTAGGATGGAAACTTGTTGATGGCCTTGTTGGGGATTACCTCATACAATTTCAACTAGGATAAGCACATCATTCCAAATATAATCATATGGATGATGCTAATAAACCAAGTTTTAATTAATAAGTAATATAAGTGCAGTAAATAATAGCAACAGAATTCAATAGATGTCCATTGGTTGAAGCTTGAGAATGAAAAGGAAAGTAAGGCTTATGCCAGTTTCCCCCAAATTGATATGTATTGTAAGAAAAATAAATTAGTCCTATGGGTATTTAATTTAGAAAATGCTGGTCTAAAGAAATGTGAGTACACTTTTTAAAGAAAGAATATCTGAGAATCCTTGATTAGCTAATGTGATTGTGAGATGGCAGTTCCTGAACATAGGCGACCGCATTAGCTTTGGGAAACATTAGTGTACATGAACAACAACAACAACAACAACAACAGCAGAACAAAGCCATAAGTTTTTGTCCATTTTTTTTTCCCTTAATACAACACAATGTAGTTACTAAAAATCAGTATGTCCCTGGTAGCTATCTTACATTTGGCTCTTGTGTGCTTCCCAACTTGGTGGGCCTCAACACAAATGAATTGGCTAATGAATTGGCTTTTGACAAATTGCAGAAGTTTTAATTTTATTGGAGAGTCCCCAAATAGTGGAAATAAAGCTAACCTTTTTCATGCAGACTATAAACAGTGACATCCCCCTATGACTGTTATGGTCTTATATGGATCAAGTGTGATCCAGGCTTATGAGAGGTGATGGAATATTTTTGCTGGTTGAGTGAGTTAAGCTATCAAGGTACCTGCAAATCCTTCTCAGCATCATCCCACTGTTCTCCCAACAGACCTTTGTGACAATGGATTTAAGCATTTTTTGAGTGATAAGAAAAGATGTCTGTATAAGAAACTTGCTCAATGTTAGACACAGTCAAGACAAACTCTTAATATCTGTATTTTACCAAATGCTACTCACAAGATTGAGGATTTATCAGCATGTTTGAGATACTAGATATTGTTTAGAAAAAAAAATTTTCTTATAAGGGTATATGTGAAATTTACTAAGTGTAGAATATAAGTGTCTTAACACAATAACTAAGAAAATGCCACAAAGGCTATGTTAACCAGTTTGATGAAAATATTTCAAATTGTATATAAAACCAGCACATTGTACCCCATGATTGCATTAATATACACAGCTATGATTTAATAAAAAAAAAGAAAAAAAAAAGGATTTTCTTTGTTTCCATAGATTAAAAAATGCTGTAGTATTAGCTGTATTACTTCTTTGGTATCTAAATTTACGTGTTGGAATGTTTTAGAATTGTGATTAGGATATAAATGGGTCAAAGTCATAAATCTACTTTTTCTTTGAAAAATTTTCTTCATATATATTTTACCCATAAGGATCTACTAATTACTGCCTGAATAAATAAGAATCTTGGAGATGACTGTCTTAATTACTTATTCACATTATCATCTAAAGGGAATCTCCTATTAGAAATGCAGGCCGAGACTATTTCAGTCAGCAATACTAAATTTGTGAAATATCTATTTGGAATTAGAAATTAAAGATACTAACTAAGATATTTTATTCTGCACTCCTATGCTAGGAGCAGCAGGAATGTAAGATAGTGTTGTTGTCAGCAGCTGACTATGAAGTGTTGAAGATATGTGCGTAACACCTAGCAATGGGAAGAGTCTTCCTATCAATGGGGACTATGCATTCCCTTTTGGTCTTTTGCACTGCAGGTCTACATTTAAATATTCAAACTGTCACTGAGTGCGATATCTCATACGTGTAATTCCAGCACTTTGAGAGGTCGAGGCAGACGGATTACTTGAGGTCAGGAAATCAAGACTATCCTGGGCAACATAGTGAGATTCCATAAAAAAAATAATAATCAGAAAAATTACCTGGGCACTGTGATGCACACTTGTAGCCCTGGCTAGTTGGGAGGTTTAGGAAGGATTACTTTAGTCAAAGAATTTGAGGCTTCATTGAGCTATGATGATGCTGTTACACTCCAACCTGGGTGACAGAGCAAAACCCTGTCTCTAAATGCAATCATTAAAAAATAAAAATAAAAATGTAAACTATGTGAGAGCCCATTGTATAAGGATGAAATTAGGGAGGTAGCAGAGATTATCCTTCTCCTTTAGAACAATACTGTGTGAATTCTGAGATTCCTTTTCCCTTCTGAGAAAGGGGCATAAATACTCTAAGTATATTATTAGACTTTTTCCAGGATTTCACACATTTGTATTGAGGTCTCCTCCCATCCAGTGACTAATTAAAGGAATGTGGGAAATATTCTTAGAGTCTAATTTATAATCTTGAAGCCAATAGTTCACATGGTCTTTGGTTCTAAATTTAGTCTCAAAAGTTTAAATGAAAAGTGCACTATTCCTGATTTATAAGGAAAGTAGTTTCTTCATGTTTTTGCCAACATTTGTTATTGTCTGTCTTTTCCATTATAGCCATGCTAGAGTGTATGTAGAGGTTGTCATTGTGGTTTTAATATGTATTTCTCCAAAGACTAATAAAGTTGAGGAATCTTTTTCTGCATTTATTAGCCATTTCTATGCCTTCTTTGGTGAAATGCCTGCTCAATATTTAGCACATTAAAAAAAACTGGGTATTTGCCCTGTTATTGACTTGTAAGAGTTCTTTACATACAAGTCTTTAATGAGATGTATAATTTGCAAATATTTCCCTATAACTCTATGACTTGTCATTTCTTTTCCTAACAAAGACATTTTTACTCTATCCTTTTAAGTTCAGATGAAGTCTGATGTATCAATTTCTTTTTCATGCATCATCCTTTTAGTCTCCTATTTTTGCTTAACCCAAGGACACAAAAATTTTCTCCTATGTTTTGTTCTAGAAGTTTTACAGTTTTAGCTCTTTCATACAGGCATTTGATTCATTTGAACTAATTTTTGCATGTTGTCTGAGGAAGGATCAAAATCCATTATTTTGTTTGTAGATATCCAGTTGACTGAGAACCCTCTTGAAATGACTATCCTTTCACCATTGAATTACCTTGGAAGCTTGGTTGCAAATCAACTGACCAGAAATGTAAGGATTTGTTTCTGGACTCTCAATTGCTTAATTGATCTATAACCCTGCTCTTATGCAAGTAACACACTGCTTAAATTATTGTAGTTTTATAATATTGTAAAATTGTGTACTATATGCATTTGAACTTTGTTCAAATTTTAAAAGTGGTTTTAGTTATTCGTGGCTTTCACTACCAAAAGAATTTCAATCACCAGTTGGGGATGAGGAACATGGGCCCTTCTAATTTCAAGATTGTTCTTTTCTAGGCACCAAAAGAGGCAAGAAAAGCTTTATCTTTCTCTGCTGCACCATTTTAAATAAAAAGATTCGTTCTGTAAAATTCAGATCCAGTCAAAAGGCTGCCCTGAAGGAACTAAAGGGCCACATGTGGCCTTAAGGCTGCAGGTTCCCCACCCCATTGTCTTTTTAATTTATCTCATTAACATTTTGTAGTTTTTCTGGTGCAAGTATTATACTATTTTTGTTAAATTTACTCATAAATATTTTGTTATTCTTGATGCTTTTGAGTATGGATTTGTTTTCTTAATTTCATTTCTAGATCTGTATTGATGAACCATCTTTCTCTTGTTTCTTTCGAGATTTTCTCTTTGTTGTTTATTTTTAATAGTTTCACTATGATGTATCTAGGTTTTATTTCTATACAGTTATCTGAAAAGGTCTAACAATGAGATCATTAACCTTTTTAGAGGAATAGATTAACAATTATAATGAAATTAATAAATGATTTGGAAGCTTTAAGCCATTCTTTCTTAAAATATTTTTTCTGTCCCTTTCTTTCCTCTCTTTCCAGTGGCTACACACCTTGGTAAGCTTGATATCATCCCACAGGTCTCTAAGATTCTTCTATTTTTTTTAAATTTTACTCTCTCTCTTTACTCGGGTAATTTCTATTGATCTATCTTCAAATGAATAATTTTCTGCCATCCTCAATCTCTTGCTGAATTCTTCTGATGAAATTTTTATTTCAGTCGTTATGCAAGTATATTTCAAGCCTAAAATTTCCACTTGATTATTTTTCAGAAATTCTGTTCTTTTATTAGTGTAATCTATTTGTTGAGAAATTATCATTATGCTTTCCTTTAATTCTTTAAATATGTTTTCCTTTAGGTATTTGCACATGTACAAATTTTTACTTGAGATGTTTTTTCTGTTAAAAATAAGATCTGAGTCACTCAAAGATGATATCAATTGACTGCTTTTGTTTTCCCGATTATGGGTCATATCTTCCTATTCTTTTTTTTAATGATTATTTGCTGTCTTTTCTTTTCTTTTCATTATTGGGGATTCATTGGGGGTACAAGAAACCAGGTTGCATGGATTGCATTTGTTAAGTAAAGTTCCTCTTACAATTGTGTCTTGCCCCCAAGAGGTGCATCATGCAATGAGACCCCACCCCATATCTTCCTATTCTTTTATATATCTTGAAATATTTTGTCAAAAATTGAACCTCTGTCTTGTTTGTTTCTCCTTTTTTTTAAATTTGATAACTTACCTAACCCAATGTTTAGACATCTCAGGTCATTAAGGATTTCACCCTCTGCAGGTGGATCTGTGTGTGAACCTGAGGGTTCATAAAGCTCAGGAGGTCTTGCATTGCCTTGGTGTGTGCATGTCCCCTCATGTTCCCCAGAGTTAGGTGGTTGGCTTGTAGCTGGTCTGATCTTTCCTGCATGCACACATAAGATTCCAGAAACCCAAGGATAAATTAAGAGTTTATAAAAACCATCTATGGCTATCTCATTCCCTGGGTTTCCTTTTAATTATATATTTTATTTGCTAGTCTGTTTTTGCCCAAAATAGGACTACAACCTCAGGCTAGCTGAGCAGCTGTCCTTCCCCAAATGCTGGAAATGCAGGTTACTGCTATTGATGACAATGTTGTTGGGTATGGTAGTGAATGACTTCCTGTGTTTTATTTATTTGGATCCTTACCACACTAAGCATAATACATACACATACACACAAAGATTTGATGAATATAAACATACATGAATGTGACTTCTTTGTAGAAGAAAGAGAAAAACTAAAAGACAAAATACCCTTAAAAATATTTTGAAATAACACATGAAATGTAAAGGTAAATGAGTGCTTCACCTTGCTATAATGTGAATGTTTATGTTCTCATCAGATTCATTTGTTGAAATCTAATCTCCTATGTGATGGTACTAGGCTGTGGAGCATTTGGGAGATGGTTAGATCATGAGGGAAGCTCCCCCATTTAGGGGATTAGTGACCTTATGAAATTAGTGGCAGAGAGCTACTAGGCCCTTTTCATCATATGAGGACACAGAGAATGGTGCCATCTATGAACCAGGAATGGGGCTCCCACATTCCTTTGTACCGTAGTACAAAGTCTGCTGGTGCCTCCATCTTGGACCTAGCCCTTAGAACCATGAGAAATAAATTCTATTATTTATTAGCTGCCTATTTATGGTGTTTTGTTATAGAATCCCCATGGACTAAGACATACCTTCATTTACATTCACACCACTCAGTTCTTAAGGCATTTCATTTTTTTTTAATTTTATAAAGGCATTTCAATTCTTTAAAATTTTCATCTTTATTTAGGTTCATATTTCCCAGGTCCTACAATGCTATCTTTTCTATTCACACAAGGTTTTTCCTCTTTAGAATTTACCTGAGGTTATGAAAGAAGTAAAGTTCTTCCCTAGTAAATGTATCTTAGCTCCCTTCTCCAAAAGTCTGTGATAAATGAGAATAAATTGGGAGAAAAGATTTACAACTGTTTATTGAGATTATAAATTCATTCACTGCTACCTTTGGGCAAAAAATTTCATTTATGCATTTTAAGATTTTCATTCATGAAGTGATTTAAAAATTTTTATGAGCATCTCCTGTTAAAAATTGGGGCATTTGAGTAGAAGGACAAATCCTTGTCTTCAGTGAACTTCAGTTTGGTAGGGAGATAGATAAAGCGGCAGCAAGCCAGTGGTCCCCATGCTGAATTAGGAGGAGTGTGTCTGTGGCATGTTCAAGCTACTGTGAGAGCAGAAGGGCAGGGGAGGTACAACAAGGGAAATGTCTTGGAGGTGGAGGTCAACATTGAATCCAGTCTTGAAAGTCATAAATTTAGTGCCAAAGAGAGAGAATTCCAGGAAGGAGTTGCATGGGCAAAAGCATGGGCCCTGAGGGGGAACAGTTTATTTAGAGAATTGCACATATTTTGGTTTTTATTTTATCTTATTTATTTGATTAACTTACGTAGGACTTAGTGTGTGTCAGGCTCTGTTTCAAGTATTTTGTAAGTTTTAATTCATCAGAGATCCTTAGCTTTTAATGGATCTTTAGAACTGATACTGGCAAATTAATAGCCTATAAGTCAAAATAGCCTATAAGCCACCCAGTGTGAGGGCAGTTTTATTGAAAACAGTCATGCTCATTTGTTTTTGTATTAGCTGCAGCTGCTTTAACATTGCAATGGCAAAGGTGAGAAATTGCAACTGGAATCTTATGACTCATAAAATGTAAAATATTTTCTTTTTCTTTTTTCTATTTTTAAGGTTGGGGATTCATTGAGAGTACAAAGAACCAGGTTACACTGATTGCATTTGTTAGACAGAGTCCCTCTTATAATTAGGTCAAGTCCCCAGGAAGTGTGTCACACCCCATGATCCCCCACATATGTGACTCTTTTACCTAAAACGTTTGCTAATCTCTAGTGGAGAACTTAGCCTTAGGGTAAAGACATGAAGCTAGAGGGAGAAAAGAGGTTATGGCTTAAGAAAGGGTATTCATTGGCCAATGTCTTGCAATGTAAGGTAATTGCTCCTCAGTGTAACTGCACACAGCAACTTGTGTAATTAACAGTGGCCCATAAAGACTGCCCAGGGAGAACCATTAATGTCGCCAGCAGACTATGGCACTATCTCTTGGTTTACTCAATTCTATAGGAAATGATCAACTTCACAAAAGATTACTGTACCTCTAGCTGAGGTTTCTGTACTTATCAGAAGTAAAACAGTTTTCACATTCACAATCTATTTTCACAATAGATGAAACAATGCTTGGATTATAGATATATGTCTTCTTAGCAAAAAGACAAATCTCAGGTCTGTTTCTTCCATCAAAGATGTTTAATATCTCCTACGCAGGTGTGATTACCACTGACTAATCCTTGGACCTAGGATAAAGTATTTGGCCACTTTGAGCTCCAGTTTCTTTATCTTACTTCATAAAAACGTTCTGAGGATTCAATGAGATAATAAATGTATACTCCTTTGTATAGAGATATAAAGTGGGAGCTCAATAATTACGTGCATTATTATAGAAATCACAAAGCTTTAGAGACCTCTATATATATCTCTTTAAAACTATTTTCTTGCATGGAAGAAGCCCAAGTGCCCATCGACCCATGAATAGATTAATAAATTGAGGTATACCACGGAATACTATGCAGCCTTTAAGAAAGATGAAGACTTTACCTCCTTCATAGTTACATGGATGGAGGTGGAACATATTCTTCTCAGCAAAGTATCTCAAGAATGGAAGAAAAAGTATCCAATGTACTCAGCTCTACTATAAAACTAATCTATAGCTTTCATATGAGGGCTATAACCCAATTATAGCATAAGAATATGGGGAAAGGGGTAAGGAATGGGAGGGGAGAGGGGAGGATGAGTGGAGGGAGGATAATTGGTGGGATCACACCTATGGTGCATCTTAGAAGGGTACAGGTGAAACTTACTAAATGCAGAATATAGATGTCTTAATACAATAACTAAGAAAATGCCATGAAGGCTATGTTGACCAGTTTGATGAAAATATTTCAGATTGTATATGAAACCAGCACATTGTACCCCATGATTGCATTAATGTACTCAGCTATGATTCAATAAAAAAGAAAAATTAAAAAAAAAACTGTTTTCTTGGAACCTTATATTTTTTAGTAAAGAAAAGCTGTGATAGCAATTCAGCAAAGTTCACAGGATCCAAATTCTCAATGAGGCAAACAGCTCAAAGAGGAAAGACACATTAAAAGTACAAACAAATGACATTTCCTGGAAATTTTTTTCCTCAAAATTAATCTGGGCACAAGGCAGAAATCTTTCTGAGAAGAGATCTAGTATCAGTGAAGTCTGGACAATATCATCAGAGAAAATGGATATGCTGGTTTTACTTTCAATTTTCCAGATGCAATAAAAAAGGTGAAGAATGAGAGTGTGTGTGACTAGAAAGGTGAAAGATAGAATAGAGGTGCCCCAGAAATCCTTTATCCACTCTCCTGTGGCCCCCATGTGGGTACCCAGTCCACCCTACAGAGCAGCTCATTCTCTGGTCTCCAAACTCACTCCGATTTTCTGCCTATCAGTCAGGTGTTCTCGCAATACTAGGGATTTGCCTTGAGAACCAAAGCAAGTGATTAAAAGGAAGATATATGTAAGTGTCCATCCTTGACAATCAACAATCTAGAGTTCTAGGCTAGCAGAGAGGTATAAAACAGCTGGTAAAGGGAAAGAATGATGCCATGTTGAGGGCACAGCCTCTGAATCCTGGCTCCTGCATACGCAAGCTTGGTCCACATGTTTTAGCGAAAGTGGTTTGCATCTAGTGGTCTGGAAAAGTCTTGCGAAAGCTTTCTCCTTTGCATTATCATCTGCGTCTTGAGAATCCAGAAAGTCCTGGGTTATCTATCCCACAGGTGAGGGACCCCAGGGATGGCGGTGTCACTTGCTTTGAATTGAGAAAAATGAACCCAACAGTTGATTCCTTGAAGGGTAAACTGTAGTCTTTTTGTTGTTGCTGTTCCTTAAGAGTACCTGGTGATATATTTTTCCATGTGTTCCTAGGCATCTGAAGTCCATGTAGAGGTTCCAATAGTTCAGTAGTTCACCTCTGGGAAAAACTGCCTGTGCTGTTGGCCTAGAACTTGGGTGGATTGCATAATAACCTGACCATCACTCTCCAGATACCTAGTTCAGCTGATTTGGGGATACCATTTGTTTGCTCAGTGTTCTCTGATGGCTAAAGTTGAAAGCGTAGTGGAGTTCCTGAATGATGGGGCAGGGCCCTATGAAACTCTGCCATCACTTTCTCTGTATATTTTGTAATTACACACCCAGGAGACATATGAGTCTACACAAGAGATTTGACTCTGGAGAAGGAAAAGCACTGGCCCCTCCCAGAAAAGAGAGAAAAAAGTGTTCATATCCACTTGAATGGAACAGTTTACAAAATCCATCTCCAAATGTTTAAACAGAACCTCAAGCTTCAGTTCTTTCCTAGGTTTCACCTGTACAGTTTTGCCAGTCTGGTAGATAGAACAAGCGCCAGAAACCGTCTCGTAAATTTTGAACAAAATCACCATGCCAATGCTGGCAAAGTGATTACAAACACTTTTTCCTCTGTTACAGTAATAAAACCGAACAGTTCTGGCTAATGAATTATGTTAGCCAGCATTGTCAGAATGGGAGGTAGTGAAATCCTGTCTAAAGGAACAACACAAAACTATAAGGATGTAATTAGTGATTACAACCTATAAACAATGAGACAGGCAGAAAATTTCTAGGGCCTTTTGGTTTATATCATGAAGCTTTTGTCCCTGATTGACATGTGTATTGAAATTTATAAATAAATACCAATTGCTAGAAATTTCTTGTACCAGTCTTTGTACTTCGACACAAGTGAGTTTCTTTAAACCTGAAAAGCGTGCAATCTTTGACAACATTTCTTTTAATACATCTCACCAATATATTACAAACCTACGAAGACGAAATTTCTGCCTTGACCGGTCATGACTTTTTTCCTTTTATCTTCATTTTGGTGAACAAGAGTTAACGAAAACCTTAATTTGTGTATGTATAGCACATAGAAAGTTATCTTCTGGAATTGAACCTTATTTCTGTTTGAAGCCTGCAGTCAGCTGCAGTGACAATAATCATATCAATAGGAGGCCCTCCCTCATCCTGTCCAATTGGGGGTATTTCTGAAGTGACAAACGAGGAGAAGAGGGAGACGTCGGTTCTCATGTCAGGAAATCTGAGATGTTCTTTGTGCACGCTGGTGTCTGGTGTTCAGTGTTTTGGTTTCAGGCTTTAGGGTCTGGTAGGGTAAGGATGCCTGTGGCTGCCTTTGCATGTGATGTGGCAGAAATCTCTGTGAAGTGGCTCTTCCGCCCAGATGTGTTTGAAGCATCAGTCCAGAACTTGGAAATTTAAATTATAGGGCCTCCGCACCAACTTCCTAAGTCAGAAACTCTAACTAAAACACAGTCAGCAGACTGCAAATTCTCCAAGGCTCCAGGCTACAAAGGTCCTGCCCAGGAAGGCGGGGGGGGGGGGGGGCAGGCATTACCAAACAGCCTCTGCCTCCCCAGCAGGAGAAAGGAGGGCTTGCAATCTCATTCTAGTTCCTCCTTTCTCTCTCTCTTTTGTTTTTTAAATAGACTTCTTTTTTAGAACAGTATTAGATTTACAGAAAAATTGAACAGCTAGTACAGCGCATCCCCACCTTCACCTATTGTTACCTTGTGGTACCTTTGTTAGAATTAATAAAGTGATACTGACATATTATTATTAACTGAAGTCCACGATTCACATTAGGATTTACTCTTTTTATTGTACATTTTTAGGGTGGTTGGCAAATGCATGAAGTCAAGTATCACCAACGTAATAGCATACAAGAACACAAAACTTTGAAGATTTGGAGACCACAATATTTTCCCATAGTAAATAAATTAGAAAAATAGAGTCCTTAGTCACCATTAAATGCTTTGAGAAACAAAATGCAGTTCAAAAGGTATGGTCATTTGCAGATTTAAAGTAGTTCATCAACCAAAGAAACAATATGAAAACACGGTGTATTTAGTAAGTTCAAATTTAACAATTAAAAGTAGGCTGAAAGCTAATAACATTTATTTAACTAATTTGCTTTGACCTAAGATCAAACAAAATCGTAGTCTTAGATTCTCTAGCTTGATTGAAGGCTGAATTCCCAGCTTTTAGCCCGTGAAGAAATCAAATACTTTGACAAAACAAGCTTTTAATGTTAATTATGGAACATCATTTGCAAGAATTTTCATGTTAGACAATGTGACTTTATCTTGCTAGTTCAAGCTTATTAATTCACACTAAGGACGCAAGGATATAGCTTCAGATGCCTCCCAGCTCTTAACATGTCCTGCAAAACACACAGCCACATGTCTCTTCGGCAGTAAGGATGGACATGTACACTCTTCTGGAATTAAGAGCAGCCTGGATTGCTTGCATGGATGGTAAGTGGTCAATAGATAATCAAGTGGATTCTGATTTTTCCGTCACTTGTTTTAAATTGTTTGGGACAAGAGCAGGGGGGCAGAAGAAAAAAGGGATCAGAGCTCCCTCTGCTGGTGAGCCTACATAAGAGATGAAAATAGTAAATATTGGAAGAATGAAATATTGTAAAATATGGCATTTATTTCTGTTTATCAAATAGAAAAAGTTCCTGGTGTTCCTACTTAAATATGTGAAGACAGTTTTAAATCTTGATATAATTTTATTATATTGAATAACCTTTGTATGGTCTATTTTTAGTGAAAGCACTTTGGTATATGTGGGTATATAAGGGAAAAGAAGGTTTTTTTCATTTTGTCCCAGATCCAGTGATGTGATCTGGCTTTGTAGATCAGGTAAAGTCTTGATCACTATACAAAATTGGTTTGAGAGACTCAGAGGTGTGAAGAAATTCCCAAATGTTAAGCATCAGATAAGGTCCCGGCAACAACACCACAGTACGATCTTAACAAATCACTTATTGCCTTTGGGTCTATATTTTCTTGTTTATAAAAAATGAGTTAGAGTATATAGTAGACCTCTCAGTTTAACATGCTCTAAAGCCATTCTTTCTGCTTGTTTGTTTGTTTAAAGTTAAGATATATGTTTAATAAAAACTTGGGACCTTCTCTTTTAAAGGGTAAATCCCTCTTCACTCAGTCCCAGCTAGAAGCAGATAGAGTCCCTTGTTCCCTTAATAAGACATTAAGAAGACCCCAAGCTCAGCCTCAGATAAGGGGAAGAGGCTCGTTCGACCCTCTGGGAATGAGCACCAGAGTCAGAAGGCTGACCTTGGGCATCTCTTGTTCTCTGCCCCATTGGAGACAGACAGATACTCCCTGGCATTAGCAAATTGGCCCACGAGAAGTTTCCCACCTTCATCTTGCCAAACTTTGACTCTCTGATCATCCCTTTTGAATCCATTTTCAAAGAAATCCCTCAAGTCTGTAAATGGCCCCACCTTCCCTGCAGGTGCCCCCCCACTAAATACCTAGAGATCAGCGTCGCGTTAGTGTTCTCTCTTGGTCTCTCAGATCCATCTGCATCTCATCTGTAAGCTAATCTTGTGGCTTCTATCACCACAGAGATCCTCGAATTCACTCACTCTTCCCATCTCTGCACCGCTCTGTTCCTCTCACAAGCCATTCTCCACTTAACAGCAGCCACAGTGGCTGTTTTCGAAGGTAAATCAGATTTGACCCTCTTCTGCTTCATTTGCTTCAGTCACTTCATTGCACTTAACATAACCCCAAAGAATGAAAGAAAGAAGACTTACCATAGACCCCAAAGCTCTTTACCCATCTCTGGCCCCAGCGTACTGCTCCAATTTGCCATAGACCATCCACCCCACGTGGTGCATTTCAGCCTACTGAACTTCCCTCTCTTCTCAGGTGTGGCTGGCAGCTCAGCACTGTACCAGCCACCATCTGTGGGGGACATGACCTGTCCCACCCCGGGCTTCACATGTGTTCCCCTTCTTCATGTCCAGATCTAATTTCGCATGTTGGTACCTCAAAGAAGCTGTCTTTGACCAGGCACTGCGTGCTCCCTGAGCCTTGTTGACTCTTTAACAGAGCTCCCTATTGCCTTTCTTCTCAGGTCTTTGTGCAAGTCAAATTTCGTGGTTAATGTGTTTGCTTGTCTGTTTCCTATCTCTCCAGGTGGCAGCGTGGGGAGAGCATAACCTCTTCTACCTGGTTTCACTGCTGTGTCAGAGGCCAAAATGAATTCTCTAGCTGGTATATAGTGAGAACTCAATGGAATTTTGCTTAAGGAAGAAACAGAGACACAATGGAAGATACAGATTTTAACATCCTGTGAGAATCAGAGTTATTTATTTAAGTTCTTATTATTGCCCTTCTTAGAAGTCCACTTGGAAGATAATCTATAAAATCTCTCTCATGTCTTTGGGATTCTCTGAGCTCCTAATGACTGTTCATTCACATCTTCTTTGTCCAAGGAAACTTCCTTGGAAGGAAGGAAACCATTCTTCCCAATCCGAGCTTTGTCTTTTATGAATTTACCTTTTACCATTGATCTCACCATATGCTCCTATCACACAGTATTGCTATTATTGACATATTTTTGTGACTTCTTCACTAGACGGGATTTCTTTTTCTTTTCTTTTTTTTTTTATTGAATCATATCTGTGTACAACAATTCAGTCATGGGGTACAGTGTACGGGCTTCAGATACAATCAGAGATATTTTCATCAACCTGATTGCGATAACATTCAAGAGACTTTCTCATTACTTTGTGAGAACAATTTTGATCCGTATTTAGAAGTTTTCTCCTAACA
>CAUYRH010100937.1:0-59651 GCA_963574655.1 Perodicticus potto
TACATGTGTTTATTAGGTTTCCACTTTTTGCCTCCGCATAATTAAAAAGGCTTAAAATTTAATAACAATAACAATGTTTAAGATAAGGACTAGAAACAAAAACCTCATAAAGAATGAATGAAGATAAATACATTCAGAAAAGAAATCAGACAATTACTGCATCGAAATATTAAGCAATACTAATAATAATAATGCAAAGAAAGTAACATTCACATTGTCAAATAAGAGTGTGTCTATTATAGAATGCTTTGACTCTGAGGCTCAGTATGGAGTCATCAGTTAATTTCTTTTTTTTTTTTCAAAGTCTCAAAAAATAGACAACTAATATTTATAAATAAAAGTAAAAGATAATTTCAAAAAGCAGATCATGCCAAATCTTATAGACAATAGAAAAAGAAGAAATACTTCCAAATCATTCTACTTAATCTGGATACACCTGATATTAAAATTTGAGAAAATAAATTGTTATTAAGGGAAATTACAAACATATTTCACTTATAAATGAGGATGCAATATCCTAAACAACATATTAACAAGTCGAATTAGAAGACTTAATCATTTCCCCAAATGCCCCACATCTTAATTCTTCCCCTCTGAGGAGTGGAAGAAAAACCTGAAACCCAGAGAAACCCAGATCTCTGTCGTCACAGTGATTGCCACTCGGCCATTCTGTATGTCTCCGTCAGTAGGGGATCTGTAAATCCGAGAACACACCTCACTGGCCCGTAAGAGTTCCAGCAGCCACTGCACATTCCCTCCCTGATGCCGCGACCACAGCGCACCTGTTGGCAAGGAGACGGAGCGGAGACCCTGACGACGCTGGTTGCCTGTGCCCTGGGACAGCTACCAGACATTTCCTTCTCTCCAATATCTTAATTTCCTTTAAGATCTGAACTTATTTCTTTCCCTTCATGAACTAAAATATTCTTGCCTATTTATGTAACTTCATTCCTGATTTTGCCAACTCTAAGAGTCCAGCTAGGGGTGTCCTTTCTGCATGCCAGAAATGCAACTTAATCAGAATCCCTTTGAGAATCCAGAAGAAGATATGGATCCTGTCCAGAAAACCAACACACAGCACTGAATTTCTATGGCAGGGGTCCATGGAACTAGGATGGAGTCGGTGCGTGGGCCACCGGAGGCCAGATTTTCTCAAGAGGCAGTTGGATAATGACCTATGTCAGCATCTCCTGAGATGCTGGTTAAAACACACATGTTCCCCAAACTGAAAATGTATTTAATCTCTACCATCTGCATCCCAGGCAACTTCCTTCACAGTGGACTTTGAGAAGCATCGTTAGGGACACATAATCTCGTTATTTCTAAATGTGCTTTCTACAGGCCAATACTGTGTTTTACTGTCCAGTGCTTGCCCCAGCTTAACCACAGCTGCAGATGGAGAATTTGGGTCACCCAACATTTCCCCTTCCTTGAACATTCCCCAAATCAGTGACTTTAGTGTATTTTAATGTCACCTCTTATTTATGAGGTTTTAACCTTGAAAAGTAACGTGCCATTTGGATAGTTTTGCTTGAAGCAGCTTTTTATTCAGTTTACAACCATCAAAAATGTCAATTAAGTTCCTATCTGAGTGTGCAGAGCCACCAAGACCTCAGTTAAGTCTTGTTCTCATTAACACCCATGGTTTAAATCACCAACTTATTTGCACACCGCTGGTGGTTTCATTCCAGACCACACCCGTCCTACTGCCAAGAGTAATTTATTAATTACTTTAAATGAAAATTTTAGCTGGAATTCTTAGGAATAGGGAAACAGACCCAAACAGGACTACTCAGATTTTTTCCCATCAACTATGATCTTAGTGGCAGAGAGAGTAAACACGTTCGCCCAGGATTTGGAATCATGGTTGTTAAAGTGCTGCTAAGCCTGGTTAACCATAAAACTTAGTGCAGATTTTGTCTTCACAACACAACCTAGCTATATTTTTAATAATTCGCATTTATCTTAAATTTTCCAGTAAAATTGCTTCATAAAGGTGCTCCCTGTTTATTCAGACTTTATACACGTCTAGGCACAATTTCATGCCAACTTCAAGAACCAAACCTTAAATCCTTTATATTTAGGTATCTCTAGGCCAGTGGTTCTCAGCCGTCTTAATGCCGCATCCCTTTAATACGGTTCCTTTGGGTCGCAACCCACAGGTTGAGAACCGCTGCTCTAAGCTGACCACCTGTGTCCCTGCCTCCATCAGATTCCCAGGTTGAAATCCTACCCTCCGGTGTGGGTTTGGTTTGGGGATGTGGAGCCTTCTGGAGGGGATTGGGTCGGGACAGCGGGTTCTCTGGAATGGGACAAGAGAGACTCCTCTGGAGCGCTGCTGTCTCCTTCTCCCATGTGGACGCAGCCGGAAGGCGTCATCTGTGAACCAGGGAGCAGGCCCTCCCCAGACACCGAATCTGTCTGTGCCTCAGTCTTAAGACTCCTTGGCGTCTAGAACTGTGAGGAATAAATGTCTATCGTTGATAAGCCCCCAGTCTATGGGATTCTGTGCAGCGGCCCTAATGGAGTGCGGCAATGAACATTTCAGAATACAATTCTGCACATGCCTCCTTCTCACCAGCACATTTATTTCCAGCCAAATTCCGGGCCCCAGGCAGGCAGGGCTCTTTCCCCCCACAGTGACTAAGCTCTGAGAGCCAGATACACATTTGGTGCTCAGCAATGGCTTCCTGAGGGTGACAGCATGAATAAGGGAATCTCCAACTCCCTTTCAAACCATTTGAGCACTGGCTCATCCTCGTCCTAAAACTCAGCAGCACGAGGCAGAGCCTTTGTTTATGAGGACCCAGAAGCACAAGCTGACAGTGGCACTGTTCAGTGACCTTCACGTTTGCTTACTCACAGGCCCATCCGTCTCATTCACAGCACAGCAGCCAGCACCTTCTGCAGCCTTGCCTCACGGCTGCTCAGACGGCTCACTGCAGAATCTAGGAACACTTCTCTCACACACAAGCCCTGGTCTTGTACGCACACGACCAGTCGCTACCAACGCAGACCCCTTGCCTACACCAGGGCGCAGTGGATGCTAAGTGCAGGGTTGCAGCTCCGCGCACTAATGGTGTCTCTTGTGAAACCAGAACTCGACGCATTCTCGCGAGTCCTTTGTCCTGGATGCTGCTTGTTAACAGAAGGAAAGAGAGCTGATACGGTTCACCTGTAAGTTCTTCTGATTCTGGGCACACGCTCTGTAGTAACTCACCCGACGTCCACTCTTGTGTCAAGTCTCGGGAGGGAATTCTGGATGGAGATGACGCAGGACCCTTCCCTGCCGGGCATTTGTGATCCTGGAGCGAAGCCCACCTGTGTGAGGAAGATGGAGGACTTGAAGAACATCAGCTGTGCATGAAAAGCAGAATTTTCCCCCCTTCAGCCTCACGGCACGTGTGGACACCGAGTCCGGGCGCTTCTGCTTCTCCCGACGCCTGAGGCCAGAGCCGCCCTTCTGCGGGCTCGCTCCCTCCTGTGCAAGGACCCCCTTTCCTCTCTGCATCACCTTCTTCTCTGCACATCAGGTGGAGCTCTCCTTTCTCCCACTTCTTTTCTAGAGCACTACCCTCTCCTGATGCGTTTTTACTTTTCAGAAAAAAATATCTACAACCTGTTTGATCTGAAAGAAACAGATTGGACGCAAGAAACTGTGCAAAGCAAGATGTCATGAAAGAGTGGCACTGAGATGTCTTCAGGTAACAGTCGTGACAGCCCCAAACGGTCACCGAGTGCTGAAGCCGGGCCAAGTACTCTTCCCAGTCAGCACTCCCCATGGCTTAATTCATGTGACTCTCAAAAAGGCCACGTGAGGTAGACTTGACTAATATGCTGGTGTTACTGTGGGGGAAACCGAGGCACGGAGAAATTGAATAACTCAGCACCGTCCAGGGCAGACACGGAGCCCTGGTCTATTTCACCTGTCGCTGAGCCCGCCGCCTCCCAGGCTGCAGTGCCTCCTATATTGTTAGAACCCCCCAGCACACGGGAATTTGGAATAATTGTGCACTTCTTATAGATGAGAAAAAATGAGGCTGAGCTCAGTAAGATAGTTCTCCGCAATCACAGTACCAATGGGTGGAAAATCCAGGCTTTTGACTCAGACCTGACGCCTGTGATCTCTTACTCTGAGACTGACGTACTTGTACACACACGCGTGTATGTGCTTTTAAGCACACGTGCACATTATAAGGCAAGCACAAAGCTACAAGCTAATGCAGTTTCTGGCCACCAATAATCTGTGACCTGCTCAGTGCGTGACCAGGGATTTGTCATAACTGCGGAGCAGAGCATTGATATTCCCCGGGACACAATTATCCTCACAGATTGCTGATCTGCAAAGGGTTAATCCATTAAGGTTTAAAAAAAAAAAAAAAAAAAGCCATTCCACCTTTCCTGTGACCTGCTCAGTCTGATTCTGTGATGGGATTGTGGTCCTCAAGCAGGAGGCAAAGAAAAGGAGGTTTTCATATTATTTCAAAACAGCACAAGTTCTAAAAAATGAAGGCTTAATTTAAAACAATAGCAATTTACTAATGTGTTTAAATTTTTCTAATTTCTGTGTTTTTTGTTTGTTTGTTTTGTATTGTTTTTGAGACAGAGCCTCAAGCCGTCACCCTGGATAGAGTGCTGTGGCATCATAGCTCACAGCAACTTCCAACTCCTGGGCTGGAGCGAGTCTCCTGCCTCTGCCTCCCAAGTAGCTGGGACTACAGGCGCCCGCCACAATGCCTGGCCATTTTTTGGTTGCAGCCGTCATTGTTGTTTGGCAGGCCAGGGCTGGATTCGAACACGCCAGCTCAGGTGTACGTGGCTGGTGCCTTAGCTGCTTGAGCCACAGGCGCCGAGCCTAATTTCTGTGTTTTAATTATGTCATAAATTATCATTGTAAAAAGCTGTAGTTTTTAGAAAATTGAAGAAATTCATGATGAAAACATTGTCTTAAAAACATTAGAAAAATAAACTCCTTGGGTTTTTCAATGGCCTTTGCCTGTCATCACCCCAAACCTCTTTCCTGCCCACTCTTCGTCCCAGCTCAGAGAATAAGACTTTCCCTGTGCAAACCACCTGGTCTTCTAAGGGCAGCATTATTGGAACCAGCTGTAAGGACACCTTAGAATGCAGGGGGGACTTTCACCCCACTTGCCTGCCCCAACCCACAGATTGCCTCTGAGAGCTTTGCACAAAGAGGCATTTTACTGGAGAGGTTTCCAAGTCCAGTGTGTGCTGGTGTCCAGGCTCAGTGCTGAGCTCCGTGGAACTGTTCCTGTAGCAGGCGAGGATCAGCTGCCAGGACCCCCGGGGAAGGGCCTCTGGGAAGTCACTCTCTATAGGATGGGCTGTTCTGAATTTGTGTCCCGAAGACCTGAATTAAGTGAAATAAAGTGGATGGTCCAAAGGCTGCTCTCCATCCCTGCTGTCAGACCATCCATGTCCTCTGCAATCTGGGCCTGAGCATGACGGGAATGTTCGTGGGCTCCCTCTCCATCCCCACCCTGGGCTTTCTATCTTGGCAATTTCCTTCTCTGTCATCGTGTTAGACGATTTAGAGTTGATTACATGAATTAACATAAACTATGAAGTTTCAGCTAACAAATAACTTCCAATTTTACAATTTTCACACTTATTAAATTATATCCAAAGTGGTCATTCAACAGTCCTCAAATTAGAGATGTTATTTCAGGGTGTTGCGGTTTGAAAGTGGGGGCCTCTTATGGGTCAGAGTCATCTCCACGTTCCTCCCTCACACCCAGTCAAGTTCAGAGTCTGAGGTTCCCAGCAGCACCTGTCTCCTGGCCTTCCCCTCACTGAGCCCCCTCCAGGGCTGCAGGGAGAGGACACAGAAGTTACTAAGTGTCTCCTTACCCAGGACAGGAGAGCTCCCACCATCTGGGGGCCCGGGTGACATCTCATTCCCTACCAAATGCAGAGGCCTTGTCCTTAGATACGTGCGTGTAGCGGATCAAAGGTGCGTGGCAGGGCTTCACAAACCTCCAACGTGTCTGCGGGCTCTGCTGGGAGGTTGAGTTGTGGGTAGAAAAGATGTAAGAAAAGGAACAGAGAAGGGTGACTCGGGGCCAACGGTGAGGTCAGTTGTGATAGACCTCCCAAAGGAATTGGGACCAGGGGGGTGGGCATAGCTCAGGGCAGAGGACAGGCAAATATCTAGGAAAGAAGAATCCACTGTAGACTCAATGACAACAAAAACCAAACCGGACAACCCAATTCAAAACTGGGCAAAGGGCTTGAGATATTCTGAGTGGGGAGGGAGTAGAACTATGAAGTGGGGTGCTCTGGAGAGAGAGGGTGGGGAGAGAGGAAGAGAAGAGAGAGAGGCAGGAAGGGAGGAGACAGACAGAGTGGTTTTGAGACTCAAATAGGAGCTATATGTTAAAAGAATTTATGAACCTTTGTGCTTCTGCAGCCACAAGAGTCCCCTACACACAGTGGAAACTCAGTGAATGAGAAGGGTTATCAATGAGCTGCCGTGTAATACTCATTGAATTAGGGGACGCTATTTGTGGGGTCGTAGTTACCACCATTTCCTTGGATGCAGTCAGCTCGCATGGATGGCTTTCTAAACAACTAATGCGATTTTAAGATTCTAGGCATCCTTTGTAAATCTTGTAAATCACCCACCCGGAGTTGGTACATAGGGACCCTTCAGTTATAGTGTGTTACAACATCAAAAATGTATTCGGAAGATTTACTTTGACAGTACAACCTTAATGTTAAGTGCATTTACATTAAAAGCAAGCTAGGAAAATTATGAAGGAGAGAAAATTTGCACTACTATAGGTGCTCCCAAGAAGGCTTCGCATGGCACAGAAGACTGCGGGGCAGCTCTGTGTGTGCTGCACGCCCTGCCAGAAGTCGGGGGGAGTCTCACCGTCATCCAACAGCACCGTGATCACAAACGCACACTTTCTTCATCTCTCTTCATTACACACTGAGGAGAGACCTAGTGGGAAGGGGGGAGTCCAAGAGAAAACTCCTGCTTTGGTTGCCGCCTGGACATGCCAGGGGTCTTTTCATCAACTCTGCTTTCAGATCCCATCCGTGCTGCTGTCCATGGTCTGCCCTGACCCCGAGGTGCTGTCCAGAGCCGTCTGAATAAGCACAGCTCCTGTGTTCTTCTGGGGGTGTACAACGCCCCTCCCTCCCCGTCACCATCAGGGACCACAGGAAGATACGGGGACAGAATCGCAGACAAAGGGCTCTCTACATGTTTTAGTGCCCTCCTGTCTGCTAATTGTGTCCCTCGTTTGATGTCACCCTCTTGGAAGCTTTCCCTGATGACATTGGTCCCCTCACCCCCTTCCCTCTCTCGCCAGGGCTCACCCCTCCCGTGGAACTTACCCCAGTCTGTTGTTTACACCTGTTTACACCTTGGCTGAAGGTGCCACTGGTCTGTACCCTCTGGGGATCAGGACTGTTGTATGAGTCTGTCCCCCAACACGCACGTTCACACACTATGGCTAAAATGACGGAGTAGTGAGTTATTTCCCCCAGAGAATGTATTTCTCCTGGAAACGACAGCGTATTCATTTCCTGCATTTCACTTGCGTGCTTTCCTGCACCACACACAGGGACTGTTGTATTGCAACTCCAGAGCATCCAGGCCCGTCGGTTAGGATTTGATGGCCTTATGCAGCTGCTGGTGCTCCAGGGCGTGTGGGTGACTCTCATCTCCCTGTTGGAAAGTCCTCGGGGATCTTGTTTAGTTGGCCACGGACGTGGGATAAACCGTTTAGTCCTAATCCATGGCTAAGTATTTTGTGCTCAATAATTCATGTAAAAAGTAAGGACCTTCCCTCACTGCGAGTAACTTAAGGAGTCGAAAAATAAAGATACGGTGCTTTTACGCAGGAGGGCTGACCATGAAAGTGATATTCTTTGGCTACTTAAATGGATATTCCTGTTAGGTCCTTCCTTCAGAGCTGAGTTCTCAAACCTAAAATCCTGAGGAAACGATGGCGTCATCAATCTGATATGAGACCATGGGAGGCACAGGTGCCTTGGAGAATCCTCGGACTTCATCACAACATCTTACATTCCATATATAGGTCATTATGGTAGAATTTTCTAGAAAGGGAAAAGGAGACAAATAATTTTATATTTCAACTCTGGGAAAATCAAACTTGCTAAATTTCTGTGGTTGGGGTGGTCTCAATGCCCTGAAAAAATACCAAAAGAACAAGTTTACCGAAATTATTGTGGAGAGCGCAAAGGTCCAGTTGATGGGAACAGACAAGATTGTTACCAGTTCCACTGATGTGTTCGGCTACCCTGGCGTCCTCAACTGTTCCTCTGATGACAGCATTTTATTCTCCATTTTTCTTTGCCTCACACAATTTCATTAAGCATTTCGTGGAAAATTTAAAACCATGTGGAAGAATGATTTCTTCAGGAGAATGTTCCTTTGACAAGGGGGTGTGAAGCCTGAAGGACAGAAGGGTGTCTGTTGCTATTGTACCCATTTAGAAAAATAGAGAGCACTTCTATTGGGGGCTGATAAAGACTGATAGATAAATAACACATTCATTTTTCCCCACAGGAAACTCCGCCAGACACCAGATATAAAAAACCCAACTCTTCCTCCTCATTTTTTCTCGTCTAATTTTACTGCCCGGACTAATACAGAATGTGTGAAAAAAAGAACCTTGTACAAAGTCAATTCTCCAGTTCCTACAGAAACTCTGCTAGGAAGATAATTTTCCAACACTTTCATGTGATAAGGTGTTAGTAATATGTAGATTAAATGTCGTTATGAAAGATAATTATGAAAGATAATTTGCATACACACACAGCAGAAAGAAATTTCATTTTTAAGTCATAGTCCAAAATGTCTGAGTGTCCTGGGCACATTTGAGTCCATTGCTTTCCACTTGGGGGTCAGCCCTGAAGAGAATCATTGGAAAACCCTGTAATGAACTTGGGATGCCGGAGGCATTACACCTCTGCCAAAGGTTAAAGGTTTCAGAAGAGCTAAACTTCTGCACTCCCACCTCCATGGGAAAGCACTTCTAAATGTTAATGTTTCACTTAACCTTGCCAGCCTGACCTTGAGGTAGGAGGCTGGTGGCTCTCAGGAAAGTGATGCTCTCCATAAATTTGCCCTGAATGTGCTTCTCAGACCCCACCTCTCAGTCATGCTAGAAGGCCACTTTGTTACTTTTTTTGTTATTACAAAAATAATATTTGTATGCACATAGAAAACACAATCAAACAGAACAAAAGTTTTACAACAAAATATGAATCTTTCTATTCTTCATCCTCAGTCCATTGTTCAGAGGTAACCATTACCAAGAGTTCTTCGTGTATCTTCGAAAAATTCCAACGTATAACAAATACCTGTTTATTGAATGCACACACACACACATTTGTCACAGAGATGGGAGCATTTGTGTGCTTGCAAATCCTTAGCAATTTCTGGGTCATCCTAACCACTCAGTACACACAAATTCATCTCATTTTCTTTAATAGTTATGAAGTTTTTTATTGCATGGGAGTATTTTAAATTATTGAATAACATAACTACAGATAAGACATTCTAGTTTCCAACTTGTACAATCAACGTTTTAGGGAAGCCTCCTGCTGACAGCCAACTCTGTGTCTCTGTGGCTGTATATTATTTTATTTCAGAATATTAAGGGTTATGCATGTTTTGTGTATATACTTTGCTTTTGCCCAGATTGACTCAAAGTTACCAGTGTGCCTTTCACCCAGATGGTGTGCACTGAACCCAGTGGGTGTGAATTCACCCCTCCCCTCCTCACCTTTCACCCCGGTTGCTTTTCACTGAGATTTACTTCCATGTATGCGCTTCAGTGTTGATTGATTAGCTCCAGTTTGATATTGAGTGTTTGTGTTTGTTTCTCCATTCCCGTGCTGCTTCACTTGGGAGAATCCTTCCCAGTTTCATCCAAGTTGTCACATAAGTTACTAGATTGCTATTTTTTTAAATGGCTGGGCAGTACTCAGTATGCACACAGCACATTTTATTAACCCACTCATGTATTGGTAGGCACTTGTGTTGTTCCCCTATCTTTGCGACTGTGAATTGTGCTGCTATAAACATTCAAGTGCAAGTATCCTTTTCATAAAACGACCTTTTTTCCTTTGGGTATGTGCCAGTGGTGGGATTGCTGATCAGATGGTAGGCAGGTCAACTTTAAGTTCTTTGAGGAACCTCCATACAGTTTTCAGAGAGGCTGCACTAATCTGCAGTCCCACCCGCAGTGCGTTCCGTTCTCTGCACACCCGTGCCCACACCTGTTGTTTGGGGTTTTTTTAATAGAAGCCATTCTTGTTGGAGTTAGGAAATAGCTCATTGTAGTTTTGATCTACATTTCTCTGATGATTAGAGACATTGAGTATTGTTTCATGAGTTTGTTGGCCATTAATATATCTAATTGGAAAAGTTTCTATTTATATCTTTTGCCCACTTTTTAATGAGGCTGTTGGGTTGTATCTTGCTGATTTGCTTGAGTTCTTCGTAGATTCTGGTTCTCAGTCCTTTATCAGATGTGCAGCTTGCGAACATTTTCCCCCACTCTGTGGGTTGTCTATTTGCTCTTTTGATTGTGTCCTTGGCTATGCAGAAGCTTTTTGATTTGGTCGAGTCCCATTTATTTATTTTGGTTGTTGCTGTCATTGCTTTGGGGGTCTTTGTCATGAATTCTTTGCCTAGGTCAAGATCTGTAAGAGTTCTTCCAACATTTTCTCCTAGAATTCTTGTCGTTCCCTGCCTAAAGTTTAAGTCCTTTATCCACCATAAGTTAATTTTGGGGATGGTGGGAAGTGTGGCTCCTGTCTCAGTCTTTTACGCCTTGCTACCCAGTTTTCCCGGCACCACTTATGGAATAGGGATTCTTTCCCCAAGTATATGTTTTTATTTGTTTTGTCAAAAATCAGAGGGAAGTGTGAGGATGGTTTCTTGTCTGGGCTCTTGGTTCTGACCCATAGTTCTGTCCCTGTGTTTGTGCCAGAGACCATGCTGCTATGGTTACTACAGCCTTGTATGTGGTGTAGCTGGAATTCTGGTACAGTGATACCTCTTGCTTTTTCTTATTATGTAAGGTTTCCTTAGCTATACCGGGTATTTTCTGGTTCCATACAAAGCATAGAACTATTTTTTCTAGATCTGCAAAAAATGGCATTGGTATTTTAATGGGAATTGCATTGAATCTGTAAATCACTTTGGGTAGTATAGCCATTTTAACAATGTTGATTCTGGCAATCCATGAGGATGGTATATATTTCCATCTGTTTACATCCTCTGTAATTTCTTCCACAGTATTTCATCATTCTCCCTATGCAAATGATTTTAATATTGGTTTCTTGAATCTCCCTCTGCTCAGAATCAAGGGTCAATTTTCATATTATGAGGTTTTTTGTCAAAGGAAAAACCTAAGATTGTTTTTATTTTAATTATTTTAACCACTTAGCACTAGATAAAATCATAACAAATACATGATCATGAGCAGCAGGCAGGAAATTCAGTTAAGAAAGACTAGATCAATAAGTTATAATTCAGTGAGATAAGTATGCTTCTGTTACGAGATTAAATTTATCCTCATTTCTTGGCTTTTGTTTTTCTTTATCTGTCTTTTCATTCTGAGCCATAATAGACTGGAAAACTGCTGGCTTACTTTCTCAAGTTACTGTTTTTTAGTTCAATTTTCTTTTTTTCATCTGAGCTAATCTGTCAAAATGGGGTGAACTAGGGGTGCATAGCCGGCAGGGGTGGGGCCAGATGCAGGAGACAGGGATGCTGATTCCAAATGGCCCATGTCGGGACTCCAGCCAAGGGGGATGAAGCAGGAGCCAAGTGCTCTGGTCCTTGGGTGTGCAGTCCAAATAGGAGAAGGCTGAAGTTCCAGGAAGGACACCCCAGAATCACATATGGGGACTCAGTCTGCAAGGTGAGTCCAGAACCAGGTTGCTCTTGGGAACAGAGGTCCTCCTGGGCTCAGCAGTAGGCAGGGCCGGGCTGGAGGATGAAGGCCTTCATAACTACAGCAGGAGAGTTCTAATAGCTGCTACTCTGCTTTTATCAAAACAGCCTGTAGTTTCTCCCTGGCGTGCTTCACCCTGGTGTTTCCTAACCATATCTTTGCTCTGCCGGACTACTGAAGATCAAGTTAATTTATGATACTGCTCACCCTTTGGCTCGGGTTCCAGAGATGCATAAATACACTCTAAGGTACAGGTCTCTGAAAAAGCATAATTAAATATCTGAAGACAAGAATGTTGCACCTGATCAAAAAACACTAGAAAATGATCAACTCTGTCATGTCCTAGTTCTCCTGACATCGGTTTCTCTGGACAGAAAAGTGATCTACTATCAAAAAATAAAAGACTAGATCTTCCACAAAAATTGTGATGTCTTTGAGCAGAAGGAAAATATCAAAAATTAGGAAAAAAAGGTAGGTGAAAAGAGCCAGCAGCTAAATCTCCTCTTTTACTCTTTGTCCCACGCGTCTTCTCGTCTTCCCGATGCCTCTCTGTTTGGGACTCTTCTTTCCTTAGCACATTCTCTGCTGTTGCCCCCACATCATTTCACCATCTATTTTGGACAGCAAGAAGTTTAGTGGAATGTCTTGTGGGTCATGGGAGAGGTTGAGGGCTGGGTTTTGAGGCCTAAATCCCCTCACTTACCACTTCCCCAGTGAACCAGAAAGTAGTGTTTTATTTAGCTGGGCAAACACTGATGTCCAACCTCTCCAGCCTGTGAACTCTGGTAAATACTGGATTAAAGACAGCGGCTCAGGCCCAAGATCCAGGGCATATGTGCCTTCTCTACCCCTGAACATATAAGAAGGAAAATGTCACAGAACTTACCTGCCCCCTGACAGTGGAGAAGGGGCCACTGTGCCTACTCTAGGAATCACAGCCCTTCATTGGTCACTTACGAAGTGGGACCCACTGAAATACTAACTTTGAGCCAATCAGATCAGCTACCACATTCCCTGGTTCTCAAGCAGAGTGGATAGAGGCATGTGAAGTTTGCTCCTGTCCACATGCAAAAGTGTAAGTCTATAATGTGTTCATTAAAGCATAAAGGCAACTGAACTGAAGGGGGAAAAATATGCCTTAAAAGCATGCGCGATTTTCATCCCAAGAGCCATTTCTGAAATAGATTCTGAAATGGTTAGACTCTGATTGACTGAATGTGGGGAGTGAGCAGAGGGAAGGAAAGGCAATGAGTTTGTCTATTGTCTAGAGCTGGTTTGGATAATCTAGTGCCTCCTGGATAATCATGGTGCATTGCAGGAAATGTACTTGTTGGAGAGGGAAAGAGAAGAAAGAAAGAAGGGGGGATGGGAAGAGTACACACGTGAACCCTGAGTTCAATAGTCCACATTGAGCTTTTCTGACTTTTGGCAGTGATAGAGATGGAAAACTCAAGCGATGGAATTAACTACGGAGAGAAGAGGACAAGGAGAGAATGTCCAAGACCCAACACTGGGGACCACCGCCCTTCCTTGGACCGACGTCTAATGAGAAGACACACAAAGTCTCCTAGTTGAGATGGGAAAGGTGGCAAGAACTTGGCCTCACATGGTTGCAGGTCCGGGCAGGTGGTGTGACTGAACCTGTGAGCATCTCCGTCCTGGGTGGTCATCAGCGCAGATCCATCCTCAGCTTAGTGAGAGCATGCAGAGTGGTGAAGAGTGAGGGAAACTGCCAGTGAGCCAGGGCATGTTCCAAGGAAAGATTCTAAGAAGGTCAGAGGGATCAGCCCTTCAGTTGAAAGGCCAGGTTCAAGATAGGCACCGTCGGCCTTTGGATCTTTCCACTGGTTGCCACTGACCTTAGGAAAGCCATTTTAGGAGACCGGAGGTGGGGAGCAGGAGCGCAGAGGGGATTTTCTGTGATGGATGGAACAGGAATCGGTTGCATAAGCACAGAGCAGCTCATCAGGAAGAAATGATAATCTCCAGGGACTGTCATTACACCAACAAAAGCAGCAATGAACCAAGAGACCTTTTCTTGAGGCTTGTGCTACGTTCAGGCAGAGGACAGCTCCACAGAAAGCCAATTGTTGCCTTAAAAGGGAAGAGTCATCCTGAGTGGCCACAGGATGGGAGGCCTTAGAGAAGGGAGAACTGGCAACGTACTCTGTCCTCCTCTGCCACGTGGAAAGGAGCTGATGGGGCTTGATAAGAGCACAAAAGCACAACTGTTTCCATCTCTCTTGGGTCCAGACAACTGGGTTTTAATTAAATGAATATAATAGGCACCCCAGTTCACCTGCCTCGGAGGAGGGAGAAGGGGACACGAAAGTAATCCGAGTTTCCATTAAATGCTTTTTGGTTCATGAGCAGCTCTCTAATCACCTGATATTTATTGTCACTAGTTTTTTTTTTTCCACTGTAGCTATTAGAGTAGAAATTTAATTACAGTGATTGAATTATTAAAGGAATCAGAAATAACTTCTGCATACCAAGCCTTTTCTTCCCTCTCAACTGAAAAGATACTGGCACTGATATAAATGCCTCTCTGTTGCTTGTGTATGCTTGAGTCCGGAGTTGCAACAGAGCTTTTCAACAATCTTATATAAGAATTATCTCTGAAAATAATATTTATAAGAAAGATAATAGCTTCTAAATTTTCATATCTCAGGCATGTGATAGAGATGGATAACTATTAATGAAAACTTGAATGAAGACAAATTCTTTATTTTTTTTTTTTTTGCCAAAGATAGCAACAACAATATAAAATACTTGTAGTAGTGGTTGTTTGAAAAATGAAACCCTGAATTGTTTCAGCCCTGTTGCTTAGCAACATCAAAAATGAGTCACCTTGACTCTTTTTCTCAAAACCATGAACTTGAGGCCGGGTGTGTTGGCTCAGGCCTGCAATCCTAACTCTGGGAGGCTGACGCAGGTGGGTTGCTTGAGCTCAGGAGTTTGAGACCAGCCTGAGCAAGAGCGAGACCCCATCTCTAAAAACAGGCGATCCTTGTTGGGGGTGGGGGTGGGGGGCTCTAGGCCCAGCTACTCAGGAGGCTGAGGAAAGAGGATCATTTCAGCCCAAAAGTTTGAGGTTGCAGTGAGCTATAACGCCACAGCACTCAACCCCAGGACGACTGAGTGAGACTCTGTCTTCAATAAATAAATAAATAAATAAATAAAATTAAATAAAACCATGAACTTGAAAGGACAATAGCGGAGTGGATCTTTTCTTATTTCCAGCTTTGGACCACTTGAATGAAGCAGAAGCAACATTGATTGTCATTTGTCCTCCTCCCAATCCACAGAGCTCTGCTGGGCTCCCCTGTCTCAGTGGTTGACACTTCCCCTGCGGTGGACACGCCGCTGGGCAGTGGTGAGGCTGAGGCTCTCCGGCACACCCTTAGGCATGTGAAAGTGTTGGTGTGGGCCTCAAATGCACGGCCTATCCGGCAGAGACGGACTTGGGTCCCGGACCCCAGCTCGGTGGCTGTCCCGTCCACCTCCTTCATTCTTGGCGTCTGCCCTCAATTTCCACTTACGGCTACCCACACCTGCAAACATTGCACACATGCAAACATTGGTTTCTTCCCATCTCTAATTTCAGCTGCGTGCTTTTCCCCCCTTTTCATCAATTTGCGAGTCTTTGAACAGCGTCCTGGTACAGTGCCTCCCTGCTCTGCCAGGCTCGCGGACCCCTCTCCTGGCAAGTAACCCCCGCCCCCGCCCCGCATCCCCGCGCCCCCTGCTCCCCAGGCCTCTCACAGACCAGCCCCTAATTGGTGCGCCCAAGCTCTGAGCCGAGACGGAAGCACCCGTGGGCACTTGCCACTTTCTCAGTTTAACCAGCGGGGAGCTGAGAGAGCTAGTCCTCCACCCCCACAGACAGCACAGCTTTAGGGCGTCACTTATCGGTTGGTTCCTTCCCTAAAGATGGAACATGCACTGCGCCCTGGGCGCCGCGCCGCGGCGGAGACCGCCGCCTGTTACCCGAGATGCTCAGTAGAGGGCGCGCGTGCACCGCCGCAGTTCCGCGTCGGCCCCGGGAGCCGAACCCGCCTTCCGCAGCCGGCTTCCGGTCAGAACGGCGGCTCAGCCCGCACTCGCGCGCACGCGTGCCCAGCTCCGACCTGTGCCCTCGTCCTCATCAAGCATGGACGGGATGCTTTGCTTTACGTATTATGTCATTAACCTCACCAAGGCGAAGGTGGTAGTGATGCCATGCTTTGCTCTATACACTAAATTCACTCAAAAGTTACCTTAATTGATGGCGTATTTTATTTCTAAGCCATCACAGAGGGGATTAAAGAATACTGTAGAGGCCAATTTCAAAATCACTGCCAAGCTATCACATTCTATTTAGTTGAAATGATTGAGTTCCTCTCTGGTGTAAAAAGTCATCTTGAGGCAGGAAAGAAGGAGGGAGAGGAACTGGAGTTCTGCTGTGGGGACGTCTGTGCCCGCCATTCTTTGAGAAATGTCTTGTTCTAATTAATTAAAATGAAGAAAGAAATTCCAGTGAGTATCACCCTCTCACTGGAATTTAGCCGTGATGTATGCCCGTGAAGAAATGCTCAAAGTAGGCCTTGCTTGACAATCCCAGCGCTTTCCAACTGAAATCATATTTGAAGCAAAGTTACCATGTGAGTCAACTCAATGACTTTTTTTTCACGTGTTAGAAGTTAAATCATCAACTGTAAAATCAACTTATCACCTGGTGAGTAAAATTAGAATGTAGAGCACTTGCTATTCAATTACGGTGAGTTGCTGTTAAATGGCTCCATTCTGGAAGGGTCTATTAGCGTCCATTAATCTGCTTTTTCTATTGGACAGCAGACAACCTTTAATTGCTAAACACCATCATGGGGGTGAAAAATGTGGGGGCTTCAATCAAAACTACTGAGGTGTAGCTAGCAATTACTACGGCATCAAGAAAACACATTGGCTGCTTTACTAAAATACTCTTTCCTACTATCTTTAAAATAAAAGCAAGCCCTGACTAGAGGGAGAAGTGAGCAGCACAAAGGAGTGCCACATTAAGGGTTTTTTGTGGGAACCAGATGAAGAGGGTTCTATTCTGATGTGTCCCCCTCCAAATGCTCACGTCCTAGGCTACTAATCAAAGTCTCTCATCTTGGGTTGGCACCCAGCCACAGCATTGCCTGTGGCAGAGGAGTAGAAACAGTCTCATGAGAAGGTGGCTATCCAGGGGGCAGGCCTCAAAGAGAGCCAAGAAAATCACCGCAAAAACTCAAAATTCATCCTGTCTTCCCAGGGTTCCCATTAACTGATGTGACATTATAGTGAATTTTGTAGAGGTCAGTTCTTTTTGCTTACTCACTGTCAGTTGCCCTTCTGGTAACAGATCCCTAATTCTTCTTTGAGACCCACCTTTCGCGATTTTCAGCCCTGGGTGGTCCATCCTCCTGGACAGGAGTGATTGGTTCACGATGGGCCAGAGGGATGTGCACTCCAGAAATTTGCTGGCATTATTGGGGAAAAGATATGCCTTTTTCCCTCTAAGATATAAACCATGGATGTGAGACCAAGGCTGCCCGGTAGGAAAAACAATCAACATAGAGGAAAACAGAGGGAGGTGGAGAGACATCTGGTCTGAAGACTTTTGAGTTCCTGGGTTTAGCTATGCCTACAGAGAACCCTTATTCTGAATTTTTCAATGACATGTGAGAATATACAGTAGAACCTCTGTAAGTTGACCACCTGGCTAACATACGGAGGTGGGCAACATAGGGAACTAGGCCTGCTGTACTGGTACGTACATGCAATGCATGTCCAGTCTGTGAAAATTAGGTCAGCATAGGAGGCAGTCAACTATGGAGGTTCTGCTGTATTCCATTTCTGTCCAACTCAGTTGGAGTTGAATATCTATCCTTTGCAACGGAATTCAGTTTGCTTGCTTTACTCCCCATCAAGTAAAAGAGGGGACCAGTGTGTGGTGGAGTGTGGAGTCAGAGGACAGCAGGTGGGCCCTCAGCCTTTGGTGTACAGCTCATTGGTCTTGGAGCAGTCTGCATGTAGGTTCCACTTCTGCAAAGTCCCAAGTGCCCGGGCCTTGGTCTCATCTGAGAGGACTGGACAGACTGATCCACAGGGTCCTTTCCAACCTGACTTTCCACTCCATTCCCTGGACCCACTCTGGAGGGTGGCTGACCACAATGGCTGCTGCTGGCAGGGGAACTCTAAAGATGGGGTCTTCTTATATGCTCCTGTACAATGCTGTAACATACTTTACCATAGCATGAGACAGGATGATGATAAAGTACGTGTATAAAATCTTGGTTTTCATGCATAAATAACTAACATTTTAACTGACTTCCCCCTTGACCCGGTTTCCATCTTTTCTATCTGGTGAGCAGAGCTGCGGAGATGTGCTGGCCCACTCTGCAGCTGGCTGCCTCTCCCCAGAGCAACTCTAGCTGACCGTGCATCATACGTAAGGCACTCTCAGCTGCAGACAATCTCGACATGATACCTCTCTACAAGCCAGAATTGGGGGCACAGGAGGCCAAACCGAGAGAATATCAGTATTTGTAATCCACTGCTGTAATCCACCAGCGCCAAGCTAGGGACATTTTGCCTCAGCTCCTAAAGGCGTCTGGAGCCCCAGGCGCCACGATTCCCTAGGAGTTCACCCGCCGGCAGGTGGTTCTCAGCGCCCAAACTAGGGTGGCAGGGGGTGCTCTCCCAAGGTGCTAAGCCTGTCCTGGGTGTTCAGCAGACTGTGTGACCAGGCATGTACTAGGTTGATTCCCCCATCACACACGAGGATACTCCTGTCCCCGCCACCGCCACAGATTACGGAGTGTTGGCTTCCAGGATGGCCTGGCCACAGCCCCAGCTCCGGAGCTCTGCGCTGGCCGGCGGAGCCCCTAGGAGCTCCGGCAGGAACCGGAGCCGGGCTGCACCTGGGGAGACAGGCCTCGTGCACGGCGAGGGCGCGAGGGTGGGTGGGAACCGGGTGGCGGCTCGCCGAGGCCGGGTCCCTTCCCCTGCTCCCACCGCCCTCACTCCCAGCGGCGCTGCCCTTCCCCGGTCCGCTCCCGGCCCGGGGCCGCGCCAGCGCGGGCGGAGCGGGGACACACTCCCCGCCGCAGGCTGTGCCGCCGCGGGCAGCGGGCAGGCAGGTAGGGCGCGGGCTGGGCTCGGGCGGGGGCTCCGGGAGCCCGGAGCTATTTTTGTAGGACGCGTCAGCCGGCGGAGGAGGAAGAGCCGGCTCCGGGCCATTGTCTCGGCGTCGCGCGGGGCGGGGTGGCTGCGGACCGCGAGCGCGGACGCCCCGAAGCGCGCGAAAACGGCCGGCGGGGCGGGGGCGCCGCGCCTGACCCCCGGCCGCGGGCGGGGCGGGGCCGGGGCGCGGGGGCGGGGCCGGGGCGGGGCGGGCGCGCGGGGGCGGGGCCGGGAGCCCTCCGGCCGCTGCAGGCTGGCGGCGGCGGCGGCGGCGCGGGGACTGCGGGGACAGAGAGGCGGCCGCGCCAGCAGCGACGCTCGGGGAAGCTCGCGCCCGGCCTGCGCCTCCGAGGCGCGCCCTAGCAGCGGGAGCGGCCGCGCGGCGCCGCCCCAGGCCACCGGCGAGTGCTGGGCGCCGCGAGCATCCTGCGCCGCGGCATCCGAGGCGGCTGGGCGGGAGACAAAGCCGCCGGGGGCCGGCGATGCCCGCCGCGCGCAGTCCCGGCCCGCGAGGGCGGGGAGCCCGCGGCGTCTGAGCGCGCCGAGCCGAGAGCCGGGGCCGCCGCGGCCCGGGCGGGGCCCAGGTGCGCTCGGCCGCGTCGGGCCCGTGACTGCTGGGGGGCGGCGCCCTCCCGCCGCAGCCGCAGTGGCCGGCGCCGCAGCCAGGAGCCATGGGCAACATCTCCTCCAACATCTCGGCCTTCCAGTCCCTGCACATCGTCATGCTGGGCTTGGACTCGGCCGGCAAGACCACGGTGCTCTACCGGCTCAAGTTCAACGAATTCGTGAACACGGTGCCCACCATCGGCTTCAACACGGAGAAGATCAAGCTGAGCAACGGCACGGCCAAGGGCATCAGCTGCCACTTCTGGGACGTGGGCGGCCAGGAGAAGCTGCGGCCGCTGTGGAAGTCCTACAGCCGCTGCACGGACGGCATCATCTACGTGGTGGACTCGGTGGACGTGGACCGGCTGGAGGAGGCCAAGACGGAGCTGCACAAGGTGACCAAGTTCGCCGAGAACCAGGGCACGCCGCTGCTGGTCATCGCCAACAAGCAGGACCTGCCCAAGTCGCTGCCAGTGGCCGAGATCGAGAAGCAGCTGGCGCTGCACGAGCTCATCCCGGCCACCACCTACCACGTCCAGCCGGCGTGCGCCATCATTGGCGAGGGCCTCACCGAGGGCATGGACAAGCTCTACGAGATGATCCTGAAACGCAGGAAGTCCCTGAAGCAGAAGAAGAAGCGGTAATGCGCCCTGGAGCGAGGGGAGGGAGCGGGCGAGGGAGCCGAGGATGAATGGACGGCAGGATGGATGGACGGACGCGCGACAGAGCCCGCGCCGGCGAACAAAGACAGCGAGCCAAAGCGATGCTTCGAATTTCTAAAACCGAATCTCCGCACCCAAATGCGGGGCTGGTGACTGAACCCGGGTGTGAAGGCTGGCTTACCGGCCTGCTCGCGACCTGCCCCCACCCCCAACTCAGGGGACCTTTTGTCTGAACGCTGAAGCTGCGGATGGTTTGGGGCCGCGGCCGCGGTGGGGAGTGGAAGTGCGGGTCGGGCTCTCCGCCCTCCCGGCCCCGGGTGGGAGGCTCTGATGTCCCAGAGACAAAAGCATTTCTTCCTGCTGCTGCAGGGCCCGAAGTTCCGACTGCCCCACCCCCGCTGGGGGATTGCACCTGTGAGTTACCCGAGGTATGCATTCCTGGAACCCTGAGCGTACCCACCTGGCGGGGGGGGCTTGCTAGCGGTGGGGGTTCCGGGGAGAACACCTCTCCTTGCTTTGTGGGGCTGTGGAAGCTGAATAATTTTATGTCACAGGGCAGGCCCCTGTTGAAATTTCACTTGTCCTGCTCTGGGCCCGAACGCGGTGGTGGTTTGGGCTATCAGAGGACTGCTCGGACAATGCGGCAGCCAGGGGGCACCGGGCTCTGTGCTGGCCTTGGCGGAGAGTGGCCTCGAAGATGCCCCTTTCCTGGTGCTTTGTGGTGGCTACAGAAGACCAGTGTTGTTGAGATCTGCTTCCAGCCTGGAATCCGACATCTTCCAGATGGTCTGGACCTTGTCCATGTGTAGGTCATTATCACACAAAGAGACCAGTAAAAATTTAAAAAAAAAACAAAAAAAAACGAATGGAGGTGGTGGCAAATGATACATTTACTGTTTGCAGGATAGTTAAAGGTGTTTAAAGGGTAAGGCTCTTGGCATCAATTCTGGATGGAATGCGTGTGTGCCTGTGTGGGTACAGGGACCTCCCTGTGTACTGTGTAATCAGCAAAAATACCTAGACCCATATGTGTGGAATTTTAAATTCTCTTAGCCTATTGATTGGGTTAGATGAGCACACCAGCTGCAGATGTGTGCTGAATTGCAAGATTTTTTCCTTTTTTTTTTTTTTTTTTTTTTTTTTGCAAGGGGTGTCTCTTGCAATGCTAACCTCCTGATGATGGGTTTTCAGACATGTTTAAGGAAAAAAAAAAAAACTTTGACAAATGAATACTCATCTTAGAAATACTCACCTTAGGAAAAAAGACTTTGCTCTGCTCTTTATATCCCTTTATGGCAAGTGGTGACATGTTCAGAATTCTAATTTGGTTCAGTGTGGCCTATCTGGTTTAAGTATTTCATTAAAAATGTCTCCTTAGCGTATTTGATGTCATGCACCAAAAAATAAAACCCCACCTTGTTGCAAAAGCCGACCTCGTTGCATGGATTTAAAAGGGAAGGAAAAACACAAGGATGAAGTCCTTCTGAATTCATTCTTGTGGGAACTGGCCTTCCTAGCCAGCCAGCACTTGGGGCAAATGCAAACAGCAGTGAGTGCTTGAGATAAAGGAAAGTGTGTGACGTAATGGTCACTGGAACTCAGGCACTTTACAGTTTACTCGAAAGAGGCTTTGGAAAATAGATAAAGTGAAAGAAGAATAAATACATATTTTTAATAATGTAATTTAAAAAATCCTTTATAATCAGGACTGAGTCTTGGTTTGCGGAAGCTGTCCTTTACACTGCAACACAGTATCAAAAGGGAAACTTAAAACTTACTGTTCGATTTTTATTTTTCCTCTTAGAATCCATGTTTTTGGGTAGAATTATGATTTCCCCCTGCTGTTACACATTTCTTTACAAAAGAGACCCATAGAAATTGGACGTGATCATGCTTGAGCATGTGATTTAGTCAAATTATAAGTCTATACCTGTAGTCCATTATACTCTGAAATTAAATTTAAGAACCAGAGGCAGAAATTCTGGCTTCCTGCTTGAAACCCAATTCTTGTATGAAATTTTGTAAAAGGAGAAACCTACCAGCCCATCTACTTTTTCTCTTTTGTCAGTAGATTTGGTACCCCTCCAACGCTGGTCTTTTTGTAGAAACTTTGTAGAGAAAGTATAGCTAAGCAATGTTGAAAGCCTGCTAGATTTCAGTTTACATATTGACAGCCTAGTCACTGATTTCTAAATGGGCTGGTCCCATCATCTGAAGATTCTGTATAGAATTATTAAAAACAAATCCATCTTTCTTTATTTTCTTCACATGCAACAGTTTCTTAAGCACTTTGACATTTTGGTAGTTCCACACTATTGAAAGAATAATATATTTATTTTGTGACATTGAAGATGCCAAATACTGTAACCTCCTTGTGCTAACGATAGGTTCAAGATCACTGTTCAAATCCTGTCATGCTTTTAAAATGATGCAAGATGATTTTTTTTTTTTTTTGCATTATCAATACTTAAGGGTGCAATCAACTGTTAGTAATTGTGCGGTAAAGTAAAGCCCTGTGGTGTATCAACTACTAGTTAAGAGTCTCAGTTGAGTTCTGTAATGTTTGACCTGGTAATAGCCCGTTTTGTCTCTGACCCAACAGAGGAAGCTCAGATAAAATCACCTTGGAGTAGTCAAGGGGAGGGAGTCCCCGTGTCCGTCAGTAATGTACTATGCCTTCTGCCCTTTGGAGAATGAATGGGTTTCACATCAAGGAAGCTGGCCTCCCCAAGGTAGCTCGTGAAATGTTTTCTAATGGACACAGGGAGGCCGATTTTGTTTCGGATCAATTTTCTTCACCAAGTCTCTGTTACGCTGTTGGGACTGTGTCCCCTGGTTTCAGGTTTCCTTTCTACTGCTGTAATTCTCCGTCTTGATCGTCCTTTTTTTGTTTCCATAGCCTTTTATAATGCATATACGATGCTGTGAACAGAAATAAATTATTTATACAATCAAATGATTGAGGAGATTTTCTGTGGATGGCTTTTCACACTGGTGGTGTTCATTCTCTCGGCCTCAGGGAGGGGATCCATCTCAAGACGGTATCCTGGGTTCTTAGGGGTCCTGAAGCTGAATCTGTGCTTTTTGGTGTCTAGGAAGTACCCTAGTGGTGAATTTAGAGGCTTACATGCGAAGTCTGGGTGCACCTGAGGTTCATTCACTTGTGCCAGCCCCCCACAGGGTCCTGTCCATTGGGTCATCTCAAATCCTTCAGGAAAATAGCCTCAAAGAGGGCAGCACCCGTGGCTTAAAGGAGTGGGGCACCAGCCTCATATGCCGGAAGTGGCAGGTTCAAACCCAGCCCCGGCCAAAAAAAAAGAAAAGAAAATAGCCTCAAAGTCTCACCTTTCCTCAGCAAAAAGATCATGAATTGTTACTAGTTTCCAAAGTGTTGAATGATTATATAAAATTGGAAATAGCTAGGTACTGATATAACAGCAGTAAATATTACCAAGGTGCTCGGGTGTCCTGGCTCTGTCTCTGCTCCATGTCTGGCTATATCCATTGTCTTTGAAGCCATCAGAAGTACTCCCAGACTTGGGTCCTCTTAAATAGTAGGTGTGCTAAGGCCATCACACTCTGCTGCAGAGAAAAGGTCCATGCTCTAAAGGAAAACATGTCTGGTCCAGAACCAATGGCACTGGGGAGATGGTGAGCAACAAGCTTAGCAGTCACCGTGTGATTTTGAGACCCGGGTGGGGGCTCTTAACTCTGGTGGCCCAAAGAGCCAGTTCCAAATTCTGGCTTCAGTGCTTTGGGGTTGTGATTTTGCTCAGGTTCCTGGGCCTCTGAGCCTCCGTTTCTCCGTATGTAAAATGGGACCTTAATGGTCCTTCAGAGGATGGAGTGTGATAATACAGCTGAAGAGCTTGGCCCAGTGCTCAGTAGGTTGTGTTGTTATTGGCTGCTGGTGACATGCACGGTAATTTAACCTTCCAGTAGGCCTTTAGGTTCAGTCGCTTCTCATCCACACTTCTTCCTGTCCCCATCCTGCTGAAGAGCTGCTGACTCCAGGCTCAGACCAGAATGGAGTCCATGCATCCAGAGCTGTGAGAAGTTGAATTATGTGGCAACCTCAGGTGTCCAGACTCTGAAATCCATTACTGTTCATACACCCCACAACACTGGGCTGCGCCCCTTTAGAAGGAAAATAGACCTTCAATTGCTGACACCTTGCATGTTGAGTATACAGTAGGTGCTCAGTGGGTAACAGCTGAATGACATAATTCATGTCAAAATAGGCATTATATGAAATAGGTGATTATTTCCATTTAAATATTTAAATGAAATAGACAAAATAGTTATCATTCCTCCACATCACTGTCATGTGTTAAATGATCGTTCTGACCTTGCAGAAGCATCATGATAAAAGTTGGTAATCGTGTTTGTGAATCTAGAATTCTTTCTTAAAAACTGAGCAAGACCTGGCTTTATTCTCATTTGTGTTGTTGCATTAGCTAATAATTAAGATCAAAATTACACTGAAAGGGCACAGCTGCAATTTCTAAGCATTCAAACCTAAAAAGTGGTTGAAAAACCATTCAGGGACTATATTGGCTCCATGAGTGAAAATAGTGAAAGTCAAAAGAGGCAAAGATCAAAACCCTTGTGTTATGGCACGACCTTAATTTAACCTTGATTAAAAAATTCTTGGCGAGTGGGGGGGCCTCTGGCTCAGTGAGTAGGGTGCCGGCCCATATACCAAGGGTGGTGGGTTTGAGCCCAGCCCCCGGCCAAATTGCAACAAAAAAAATAGCTGGGCGTTGTGGCGGGCGCCTGTAGTCCCAGCTGCTCGGGAGGCTGAGGCAAGAGAATTGCCTAAGCTCAGGAGTTGGAGGTTGTTGTGAGCTGTGATGCCACAGCACTCTACCGAGGGCGATAAAGTGAGACTCTGTCTCTTAAAAAAAAAAAAAATTTCTTGGCAATCCAAATGGCATCCAGTGCCCAGATGATACTGCTCAGTTTGTTTTCCAGAAAAGTAACCACAAATGTCCCTGTCACTCTCGCCAGGTTGGTTTGAGTGCTAAGCCAACTGCCCTATTTTCCCCAATTTGAATTTTTCCTTCAAGGCTTTGATTCTTCATTTGTAAGTCTTTCGATAGACCAGGGAAGTCTTGCCTTACTGTTCTGGGCTGTCATGGACTCTTGGCACAATCCCGTCACTAATATTAGAGATTGTTTTGATGTCATGATCACACGGTAGCAGGGAAGCACCAAACCACACAATAGGTCTGATAGGATGAAAAAAGTAAGGTGAGAACAGACAGAATTTGACAGGCCCTGATTGGACAGCCCTTTCCCTGCCCAGCTCCATAACCTCTCTCTTCCTCCTTTGGGTCCTGATGCAAGTCTGACGTCTACAGCTTGGCATTTGCCTGCCAGGAAAGAAGTCCGCCATCTCAGCTGATGCGCTGCCATTTCCATCCCCCCCGCGCTCGGCTGTCGCATTCATGTTCACTTATCCTTAAAACAGCTCTCTCCTTCTGGCTCTCCCCAGCTCAGCATGTCTAAAATAGAATTTGCCCAAGATATTGGAGCACTGTGTATACTTTTGTTTGGCACCAGTTGGAAATGTAAGAATGGGACTGCATCCGTTTCTGAGAGGAACTTGCAATTTGAGGATTTCTGAGAAAGTAGCCGATGGTTCCCACCCACCCGTCCCCTGAGATTAGAAGTGAGAAAGAAAGGGCAGTGTCTTACCCAACTAAGTTTTCAGAAAAGGAAGTGGCTTTCTTTGAATGGCACGCCCTTCCTGCAACTCTCTGGGCATTAATTGCTCTGAGGAGAGTGGTGACAGTGAATGCTTTCTACCTGGGGTACGGCAGCATGACTTGAAAGAAATAACCCAAACAAGTCATTTTGTAGGTTATGTTTATACCATGGCTTTGGAGGACAAGTTTGCATTTCTTAATTAAACTTCCTCTAGCCTAGTAATGTGCACAATCCTGGTTATAGTCCCTGTCAGTCGTGTGCGATCTTGGTTGCGGCCCCTGCAGTCTTCACGGAGTCTGAGGATGTGCTGGGCACCAGGCTGAGTATTTCACCTCTCCATCTTGTTTTGTTCTCCCAGGGGCCCCAAGAGATCAATTAATTTTCTCTGCACTTACAGATGAGGAAACGGAGGCTAAGAGAAGATTAGGTGATCTGCAAAATCAGTCACTGGTGAGGGCAGAGCCAGTTTAAACCTCAGGTCCACTGGACTCAGAGCCTGGGCCCAGGAGTGTCCACTCACCCCCTGCTCTTGCACTGAAAAAGTTCTGGAGTTTAAGGAATCTGGGGCTTTGAGTGGCGGAAGAAGAGGACGAAGGGTTTGTGTTGACAGGCTGCACCACCACCCTCATGCCGGTGACAGAAAAGGCCCTCCTCCCATGTACCCCAGCATAGCTCCTGGCTCCCCTCCTTCCGGACATAGCCTCTTGTCTAGAAAAAGACAATCCCTCTTGTGTCAGAAGCTGTCCTTGAATAACTGTTTCTGATAGTCCTTTCAGAAGAGTGTTCCTGTCGGGGACAAGGCCTCTCTGCCTCCCACAGGGGCACTGCTGGGCCCCAGTCGGGGATGTTGGGGATGCCAATGTATCTGCATTTAAGGACGCAGTATTGAGGCAGTGCCTGTGGCTCATCGAGTAGGGCGCTGGCCCCATATACCAAAGATGGCGGGTTCAAACCCAGCCTTGGCCAAAATGCAAAACAAAAAATAGCCGGGCTTTGTGGCGGGCGCCTATAGTCCTAGCTACTCGGGAGGCTGAGGCAGGAGAATCACCCAAGCCCAGGAGTTGGAGGTTGCTGTGAGCTGTGTAACACCACGGCACTGTACTGAGGGCAGCAAAGTGAGACTCTGTCTCTACAAAAAAAAAATACGCAGTATTGCACGAACCATCTCACTCCTCTAGACCTCAGAATCCTGGCCCTGCCTAACCCCTTGGGATTGTTTTAAAGATAAAATAAAATGAAAGTAGGGGAAGCACCGTGCAACCTGCAAGGCAAGTCCAGACACGCAGGTTGGAGGAGGGGGCATGTGCGCGGCTCTGGCGTGGCCATCCCTCTCTCCCCGGACAGCATGGCCAGCTCACGTTTGCAGAGGGATTCTGCTCATCCAGACAGCCCTGCTGCTTTCTCCACGTATTCTTGGACAAGGAAACTTCCAACTCAGAGAGAGGAAACTAAGGAGACTGCAAAGGAAGCCATCTCTCCTTGTGAGATGCTGGATGGAGACTCAGATTCTTGTCCACAGATTCCCATTCTTCTGATGGCCCGCTCCGATCATGCCTACTTCCTCAAATGCAATTCCCTGTGCTATTCATTTCAACTGCCCAGGTCTCGTAAAAATCACAATAATGACAACAATTCCAGTGTGTAATTTAAAGGGCTTCATAGTAAGTAATGGCAATTTTGGCAACCTATTTCATAAATACATGTTTGAATCCATTATTACATGGATGAAACTTTGCATTGCTGTATAATTTGGATTGTGCTGGGATGCTGTATTCATCACGTAAAAATGCTTCCAAAAACAGTATGTGTAAACAAACGGGACCCACACTGTACTGGGGACACTGCCATGTAAGCAGGGGGGTCCTCAGAGGGCTGACACTCCAGCGAGAGCCTGGACTGAACCCTCAAGGGAGGAACTTGACTCCAGTATGAAACGTCCCCAGCTTTACCACGGAGAAAGCCGTTAATGCAACCAGATCCACAGTTGTAAGCCATGCCGGCCTTGGTGTAAAACTAGGAGCAATCTGTGAAGATGACTCCCTCCCAGTCTTTTTCCAGTGGTTTCTGAGATTTTCTTGGTGGGGTGGTATTCACTGTGTTAAAGTCCACTCCCTTCCCACTCTCCTGCCCTCTTGGTACAGGTGTATTTTTCGGAAACCAGGATCAGCCTGGTGGCCCAAATGCTGGCCCCCAATACTGCTGACCCCTCCCATGGCCAACCTATTCTCTATGTCCAGCAGATATTCTGGCTCCTTAGTGCCCACTCCTTCACGGAAGGTGTTGAAGAGCTAGTGCTGTGCCGTCCCGGAATCTGCTTTCTTGTCTGATCCTGGCTCTTTCTTCTTGAGCCTGTTTTGGAGTCTCAGGCGGCTAGTCCCCTCCATGGAGCCCTTCGCAAGACATGCCTCAGCTGGTTAACAATCCTGAGACAGGTATAAGTCCTAGTGGGAGCCCAGCTCAGGCTTCTAAACCAGGAGCCCATCGACGTAAAAGGAGATAGGCTTTTGCCTTCAGTTCATTCTCCTAGAGTTAGCCACTTCCTACAGAAGTTCTGGAAATGACCACTTTCCCCTGAAACACTCTTAATTCTGCTCATCCTACATCTGTGTGTGCTCGTAGCTGGAATGCTGACCTCAGATGTTAAAGAGTCTGATTTGGGGTAAAGGCCTCAGAAGGAGACGTGGTGGGTAATACAAATCAATGTCTTGTCATCTTTCACGTTGATAGGACCCCGATTTTGCTCAGAGAGCACCATTTGCCTTGTGGCTGTGTGCTCAGGGAAGGTGACCCTATCCCCATCTTCAAGGGGGATTACTCTGAGCCATAAAGTTAATAGTTCTTCTTGACCACAATTTGCTCAGAAGGACCATCTGACGTGATTCTGATCAATGAGGATGGAGGGAAAGGTTGTGGGAAGAAGAATGAGTGAGTGGGCTTTGGAAAATTTTCTTTAAGTTGTACAATAAAACACAGGGACCATATACCTCTCCCTTGTTCTCTCTAAATTTTGGTAAATAAAGATGTGATGCCTGGAGTGGCTGCAACCATTTTGACACCATGAGAAAAGCCAACTCCGCACATTGAAGATGGCAGAAGGAAAATAGAGAAGGAACCCAGGTTGAACTACTATTGAACTATTGCAATAGCCAATCCTGAGGCTGCCTGACCTCAGGACTTGTGGTTATGTGAGAAAGTAGCCCATCTTTTACTTGGAATTTCAGGTATTTAGCAGGTAAAAATTCTCAACTAATGAGACCTCTCAGACACCAAGCTCAATGTTACAAAACAATAATGCCTGACTGTGGGGTAGGAACCTCTCCCTCACCTCCGTGCCAACAATCACAGCAGATTGAAACCGGCCTTGGTTGGCCCAGTCTGGGGGAGCGGGAGGACTGAGTGCCCCCATCCTTGTTTGACAGTTACTACTGGGAAGTCAAGGGCAGTCTGGCCAGGACAGTGTAATTTGGAGTAAGTCCTTTACCAACACTCATTTTCTCAAAAGAAATGATTATGGTACCATTCATATTATTAATTACTGCCATTTGTAAAGTGTTTGCTTTATACCAGACACTGAATTAAGCACTTGACAGCGTCATCCCATTTAAGCCTCTCGAAAGTGCATGTGGTGAGCACATCCGTTCCATCTATACCAGCTGCCTCCTTTCAATAAACAGGCAGATAATCTTAAAAGCAAAGATTGACCACTTAGGTGTGCCGAGTACTGGGCCAAATATGTGAGCAGACTATCCTATTTGCTAAGGATATCCTACTGCTAAGTGTCATGGGATTGGGGCTATTTTTATCATTAGCCTCATTTCACAGATACAGAAACAGGCTTGGAGATGCCTGGTTCAAGGGCACAGAGCTGCTGAGCTGAGTGAGGGTTTGAGCCCAGGCTGTCTGACTTCAGAGCCTATGCACCTCCCATGAGATAACGCCCCACAGCCCAGAACCAGAACGTGGTAGCACGGTGGACACCCAGAATATTTGCTAAATGAATGGGCTCCTAATTGGTTAGTGTCCCCACGAGTGCAGCTGAGAAGGTGGCATCGGACTCTTCAAACCAGCTTCTCTCCAGCGTGCATCCTGCTCGCCGGGGATGCTGTCACGGTGCCGGTCCTGATTGGCTGCACTGTGTCCTGAGATTCTGCATTCATGGAAAGTTCCCAGCGAGGCCACTGGTGCTGTTCCCTGAATGCAAGTGTCAAAACATTTGTCAATTTCTTGGGAGTTGCCAAACTTCACTTTGTATCATGCCAGTGCCCCAGAAAGCCTCGTGCCTGGGCAGTACTGCCCTAGTCCCGCCAAGGCTGTGGCTCTTGACCAGGGTAAGTTTTATCCCCCAGGTGCAATGGCAATGTCTTGAGACTTAACTGGTTGTCACAACTAAGAGGAGGGTGCTACAGGCTCCAGGGGGTGAAGTGCAGCTGCACACTTTACAGTCATAGCATAAAGGGGGTGCTACAGGCTCCAGGGGGTGAAGTGCAACTGCGCACTTTACAGTCACAGCTAAGAGGGGTGCTACAGGCTCCAGTGGGTGAAGGCCAGGGGTGTGGCTGCCCACCTCACAGTCACAACTAAGAGGAGGGCACTCTGGGCTGAAGGAGACTCTGCAAAGGAAACCATCTCTCCTTGATTCTGGATGGAGATTCAGATTCTTGTCCACAGATCCTGGACAGCGCCCAAAACAAAGAAAGACATGGCCTGGAACGTCAGCATTGCTGAGGCTGAGGGACCCTGCTCTGAGGCTTTTGCCTCAGTTCCCTCTTCCTAGGACACTGTTCCCCAGATAACTCCCTGACTCCATCCAGCCCCACTTTTGCATCTTTGCTCCAACATCCGCCTTTCTGCCAGGACTTCCCAGCCTTTTATTTAATTTTAATTTTATTTTCAGACAGAGTCTCAGTCTGTCCCCTGGGCTAGAGTGCAGTGGCATCATCACAGCTCACTGCAACCTCAAACTCCTAGGCTCAAGCCATCCTCCTGCCTCAGCCTCCTAGACTGCTAGGAGGTGTGAGCCACTGTGCCCAGCCCCAGCCCCTATTTTAAACAGTAACCTGCCCTCACTCTCTTCCCTGCAGCACTGTCCCCTGTGGTACCGGGTTCCCTGGTGCGGTGTGCATTTTCCTCCCACTCACTCACAGTTTGCCTTCCTCTGTGTATTAGCTGCCTCTTGCTACTATAAAGATTGCCAGCTCAGCGCCTGTGGCTCAACGGGCTAAGGCACCAGCCACGTACACCTGAGCTGGCGGGTTCGAATCCAGCCCGGGCCCGCCACACAACAATGACAGCTGCAACCAAAAAATGGCCTGGCGTTGTGGCGGGCGCCTGTAGTCCCAGCTACTTGTGAGGTGGAGGCAGGAGACTGGCTTGAGCCCAGCAATTGGAGGTTGCTGTGAGCTGTGATGCCACAGCACTCTATCTAGGGTGACAGCTTGAGGCCCTGTCTCAAAAAAAAAAAAAAAAAAAGATTGCCACAAAATCGGTGGCTCCGAACAACATAAATGTGTTATTGTACAGTTCCAGGGATCAGAGGCCCTAACATCCAGATGTCCGCAGGGCTGTATCCCTCCGGAGGTGCTAGGGGAGAATCTGTCCCTGGCCTTCTCCAGCTTCCAGAGGCCACCACGTGCCTTGACCCCCTTTCACCCTCACAGCTGGCAGCACAGCCTCTTTGCATCTCACTCTGACCTTGCCACTTCTGCCTCCTCTTAGAAGTACACTGGTGCCTACGTTGGACCCACCCAGACAATTCAGGATAAACTCCCCACCTTGCAGTCCTCAACCCATCACATACACAAAGTCCCTTCTGCCATGTGGAGTAACACATTCACAGGTTTCAGGGATTAGGGCGTGAACATCTGGACCATCATTCTACCCACTGTACACTACTAGATTGAAAGCACCATGAAGGAAGAGATTTTTACCCATTTTGTTCATTTCTTAATCCCCAGATCCTAGAACTGGGCCTCATATTTAGGAATACTAATTTAATGAATGATGAATGATCTTTGGTTTTCAGAAGAAATTGTAAGAAAATTGAAAGCAACAGAAGGCTTCCCCCAAAATAAATAAGGTTCACCTGAAAAGAATCAAACTGTAAATTCAACTTATTATGGATGAAAATCAGTATATAAAAAGTAAACTTAAGGCTGAGCGTGGTGGCGTGCACCTGCAGCCCCAACTGCTCAGGAGGCTGAGGCAGGAGGATTCCTTGAGGCCAGGAGTTTGAGGCTGCTATGAGCTATGATGATGCCACTGCCCTCTGGCTGGGGTGACAGAGAGAGACTCTGTCTCAAAAAGAAAGTAAACGTAAAATGAGCAGTGACTTGGCCAGAGTTCAACCAGGACAAGGCAATCAGTGAATCTACATAAGGATTGGGTCCACCGGAAGGGCTCAGGAGACCCAAAACTGCGTGAAGAACAGAGCCCCTGGGAGATGCTGGCAGCAGGGACCTGGGGCTTTCCACTTGCAGTGCTGCTGCCAGTGACCCCATAGCTTTCCTCCATGGGTAGCAGCACCTGAACAGAGACACAGATAAATGTCCTATTTGCCAGACACAGCTCTAATTGCAAATGCATCCATCGGTTTGTGCATTGACGTATCAGTTTCCTAGGGCTGCCAGAAGACTGTGCCACAAACAAAGGGGCTTCCACAACAGAACGGGTTAGGGTCAGGGTCAGGGTTAGAGCTGAGGTCTGAGACTGAGGTGTCAGCAGGCTGGCTCCTTCTGTCCAGGCCTCCCCTTTAGCTTCTGATGGTTGCTGGCCATCTGTGGTCCTCTGGGCTTCACATGGCACACGGCAATCTCCCTGTGTACATGTCCCTGTCTGGATTCGCTCCTTATAAGGGCAGAGTCATGTTGGAACAGGGTTCACCTAAGACCTCATTGTGTCTTGTTCATCTGCAAAGACTTCGTTTCTGAATAAGGTCTCATTCACAGCACTGGGACTTCAATATCTTTCGGCAGTCGGTCCATAACACCAGATGAATTGAGGTCCATGAATCTGAGTCTCCAAGTTTATTTAGCTTCACGACACCTGGGAAACCATGACGAATAGGACATCCACACCTCATGGTGGCCTGGGAGCAGCTGCCTATTCACTTATTACACCTGGTTCTGCTCCCACTTTCCCTCGGGCCTTTTGTGTTCACAGGACCTTTCCTCTTGGCTGTACCACATACTGTTCTGCAGCTGAGTGTCAGGGTGGAAATAATGTCTGTGACCCAGCGTAAGTTTCTTAACTTCTCTATGTCCATAGAAGATGCGAAGTAAACAAGCAATATTTTCATACCATTTCTGGCACGTGTGACGTCAAGCAAGTGACCTCATGCTCGCTCAGCCCCTCTCCCTATATTTGAATAGCGTGTAGGACCCATGTCACCGAGTGACAAGATTAAGAACAACCTGTGGGCTGGCACAGAAACCCCTGAGGGAACCGCATATGTGACGTTTGTGGCAGCCCCAAACCCTGAGGGGATGCCCGTTCTTCAACACGAGCTGAAGACCTGCCAGTGAGATCTTCTCAGAAAATCTGTGCAAACAGGGTCCTACTTTTCTGAACTGAACATCCCAAAACGAAGATGTGGGGATCACTTCTCCCATCGGTAACGCTGCTTGATATGACATCATTTGTGAGCAAATCAAGTTAATCCTCAGTAGGAATTTTTCCCAGTTCAACTCAGTGAGATATTGATAGTTTCAAGAGAAACTAATGGATGTGGTTGTAGAACTCCAGAGTATCAAACAGCTGTTATGCTGTCTCTCTACTCTGCCGGTGAGAATGTCTCTGCTAAAGGCAAGGATATTGAAAAAAGACATTCACCTTTAGCTCATTACCAATGATGACACTTTAAAGCAGCAGTTCTGAACCTGTGGGTCGCGACCCACAGGAACTGTATTAAAGGGCCGCAGCATTAGGAAGGTTGAGAACCACTGCTTTAAGGAATAATATCTTAGGCAACAAAAAGACAACCTAATTCAAAATGAATTGACATTTCTCCAAAGAAGAGACACCAAGAGCCAATAAACACACAGGAAGACACTCGGCACCATCAGTCATTTCCGAATTGTAAATAAAATTAGAGTGAGACGCTACTCCATACCCCACAGGGGTCCATAACACAAACGAGAAGCAGAAATGAGACCCGGGAAGATACAGCAACCCTCACGCATTGCTGGTGGGGACATGAAACAGCATGGGAACAATTTGACATTTCCTTAAAAAGTTAAGCAGGATGACCCAGAATTCTTCTAGGCATATATCAGAGAGGAACCAAAATGTATGTTTACAGGAAAACCTGTAACCCCGATGTTCACAGTAGCATTATTTATAATAGCTGAAACAGTAGAAAGAACCTAAATGTCCATCAAGGAATGAAAGAATCAGCAAACTATGGTATATCTATATGACAAAACAGTATTCAGCCGTAAAAAGGAATGAGGAGCCCATGGGTACTACAACGCGAAGGAACCTTGAAAGTGTTAGGCTGAGAGAAGCCTACCCAAAAGGCCACGTGTCATATGGTGCCATTGACATGAAATGTCCAGAATAGCAAATCCAGGGGAGAGAACAGAGATGAGCAGCTGGCAGGGGCTTGGAGGGGTGGGGTGGGAGAGACTGACACCAGTGGGTACAGGGTTTCTTTTAGGATGATGGAAGAATTAGACCGTGATAATGGTGACGTGACATTGTGAATATACTAAAAATCATTTAAGTATCCACTCTACAACCATGAATCTTATATTACGTTAATTATACCTCAGTTGGGCTTTTTGTTTTTTGAGACAGAATCTCACTTTGTCGCCTTTGGTAGAGTGCTGTGGTGTCACAGCTCACAGCAACCTCAAACTCTTGGGCTAAAGCGATTCTTTGCCCCAGCCTCCCAAGAAGCTGCGACTATAGGTGCCCACAACAACCAACGCCTGGCTATTTTCAGAGAGGAGTTCTCACTCTGGCTCAGGCTGGTTTCAAACCTGTGGTCTCAAGCTATCCACCCGCCTAGGCCTCCAAGAGCGTTAGGATTACAGTTGTGAACCACCGCACCTGACCTTAAAGCCTTGGGGCTTTGAGTTGATTAAGGAATCACCTTTTCTGTTGGGAATTTGTAGTCATCTTCAAGAATCCTTAAGAATATTTTGCTGGAGGTGGTGGCTCATGCCTGTAATCCTAGCACTCTGGGAGGCCAACATGGTATTCTACCAAAGGTGACAAAGTAAGACTCTGTCTCAAACAAACAAACAAACAAACAAACAAAAGAATATATTCATTTCTAGCCATCTTGATAAAATGGTAAATTGTATCAGTGTTTTCTTTTCTGTATCAAATAGAGAGTGCTGTTCTTACACCATCAAATTTAGACAGCCAAGGACAACAGTGTCCAGGCAGATTTCATTACGTTATTAATGAGGGCTTGTCTGAGTTTCTGCTGTCCACTTTAATCGCTCCAGTTGGGCTCCTGAGTACTAAATCACAACTGAGGTTTCTTTTGGTCAAACTCAAGGGTTGGACTGATCTGGGAGAAGAAAAAAACCAGCCTGATGCTATCGGCCCATGATTTCTAACATTCTTCTTTCATTTTTCAGATCTTGTGATTTCACACCCCCAGGATTGTACATTGACTCCAGAACAGCATTCCCTGTTGCTACTGCCTTACGTCCCGTCTTACAGTGAGCTCAGGAAGCTGACCCTGGTCTCAGGCTCTCTGCCAAGTGGAAGTGTTTGAATAGCTACCTGTGTGTGCACACTTAGACCCTTACTCCTATAAGGGGCTCCCTTATAACTGTGACTGAGTCAAGGACTCGATAGGCTGTGGACAGTGTGGTGGCCCTTAAGTTTCTAGGGTTATGATCTGCACCATTCAAGCTAGACGTCACTTAGCTGTCCTTACCAACTTACTCTGGAATTACCAGATTCTGCAGATCTCAAACGAGACTGTACACAGGACTCAGCTGGGGAACTTGTGGAAACACAAAATCTTGTTCATGGATCGAGAGGGGCACAGATGTGAGCATTTTAAACAAGCTCCCTGCTGATGTGACACTTCCAGTCCGTGGAACACACCTTGAGAAGCAAAGGCGGACGCCATGGTTTCCGGTTGCAGGTGACAGATGTAACGTGATCTGCTGTCCTTGCACTTATGTAGCTGGGCCCAGTGTAGGTGGTGAACGCTGCAGAAGGAAATGCATGCTCAAGCCAGGAGGGGACCTGGAAAGTGCACAGACCTGCCTCGGCAGAGTGACTGCTTCGGTGGCCTCTGCCAGCGCCTGGTGTCGGAGGGGAACAGCAATCTCAGTCGGTTTCCAGTGTGGCTTCACGTTAGCAGATTCCCAGGGCATCCTCAGTAGCAACGACCTTCCTGATTTTATTTTTTACAGGATTTTAAGATACTTGAGGAGCATTGGAATAGCTGCTCACATGACCCCAGGTGATGCAAAGTGTTGAGAGAGGCCAGCCTCCTGGTCCCTTCCGTTCTCACTGAGGCGAGTCCCCCTGCGTTCCAGGATCCTGCTATGATTCTCCACAGTGTAACTGGAGGGGACAAGGGCAGTTCCAGGAGGATGTCCCTTCGCTCGCACTGCCTTCTGCAGGACCAGCAGCAATGGATTCTGGGGTAACAGGGGCAAGATGGGGTCCTCCAGGAGAGGCGTGCTGCCCAACCAGCAGGAGCTGTGAGGTGAGCCCGACCAGGGATCTTCAGAGCTGACATCGCAAAGCATTATCAGCCCCTCCACCCACTCCCCCCACAAGAACCACAAGGCAAGACAAGCAGCTGGTTATCGGGGAAGTTGGGGACAAGAAGCCCGCACATGCAAGTCTGAGGCATTTGTTCTGGGGGTCTTGTTCAACTGCTGTCTATGTTTTACTTTTCATAACTGAGTGCAGCTGCGCATGGGCACTGCCAGACTCTTCCCGGCACACTTGCGCCGTGGACGCAGAGGGCGATGCCTCTGAAAGGGGAGCACCAGGGACATCAAGTCTATTTAATGTTACGCCTCCTGGTGGGGGGGATCATCGTGCAACAGCACAAAAAAAACGAGACCGAGATTAAAGGGGGTGTCCGGGGGTGGTGGGTGTGTCTACGGGCTGTAAGAGCCTGTTCTGGGGGCGGGGAATGTTCATTTCCCGTAGCTGCCACAAATTACTGCAAATAGGGTGGCTTATGACAGCAGAAATGTATCCTCTTACAGTTCAGGAGGCTGGAAGTGTGAAATCAAAGCCTGGCGGGGTGGGTTCCTTCTGGCGGCTCTGGGCCTCGCTCCAGCTCCAGCCTCTGCCTCTGTCTCCACCTGGCTTCTCCTCCGTGTCTCTCCCCTTCTTCTCTCCCAAGGACACTTGTCAGTGCAGTGAGGGCCCGCATGAAACCCAGGATGATCTCCTCTCAAGAGCCTTCATTTACATCTGCGAAGACCCTTTCTCCAAACAAAGGCACAGTCACAGGCTCTAGGCAGGCTATATTTTAGGGGATCACAGGCTCTAGGCAGGCATACATTTTAGGGGACCACCGTTCAACGCACTCCCGGAGGCAGTGAGAGGAGGCAGAGCCCCGGAGAAATTGACTGACTGCAAAGCTTGCTACGCCGGGAGGACTTGACTTGGCTCATGCCCATTCTGTGTCCCTCCGATTCTAAATCACAGCCGTCTCTCAGTATCCACCAGGGACTGGTTTCAGGACCCTTTGCAGACACCCAAATCCATAAAAAGCATTGTATAACATGGCATAGTGTTTGCGTATAACCTAGACACATCCTCCTCTGTACTTTAAATCATCTATAGCTCACTTACAATGCCTAATACAATGTAAATACTAGTTGTTATGCCATATTGTTTTTTAATTTGTATTATTTTTCATTATTGTATTGTTGTTTTTCAAAAATATTTTTCTTCCTCAGTTGGTTGCATTTTCAGGTATGGAAGCCATGGATCCTGAGAGACAACCCTCCCCTGACCTGACGTGTGCAAGACGATCACCTCCAAGAGCCTCTGGCAGGGCGGCACCCCCTGTCAAGATGGGTTCTCTGCCTCGGGAAGGGTGTGCGAATGTGATGGCAGGCTTCCTTCTAGTGTTTGCTAGTCTATGTGTGGGGGTTTTGAGAAACCCAGCTCAGAGCAGCAACACTTGATGGAAAGCCAGGAATTCCTTCCCCAAGTGGAGGAAAAGAGGCAAGCTGCCCACCCCTAGGCCTCCCCTGAGACCTTCGTCAAGAAGCTTCCAGCTCGAAGTAGCCAATCCCCCCAAGAGCAGGGAGTGAGTGGGTCTGGCACTTAGTAGGGCTGCGGATGCCACCACCGGCTGTGTCTCAGCCACTCACTGAAATTGGAACAAGAATGGACAGGTGTGATGGCTCACACACTTGATTAGCACTCTGGGAAGCCAAGGCTGAGTGCATTGCTTGAGTTCAGGAGTCTGAGACCAGCTTGAGTAAGAACGAGCCCCCCATCTCTACTAAAACTAGAAAAATTAGCCAGCATTGTGGGAGGTGCCTATAGTCCCAGCTACTTGGGAGGCTGAGGCAGGAGGATCGCTTGGACTCAGGAGTTTGAGGTTGCTATGAGCTATGACACTACAGCACTCTACCCAGAGAGACAGAGCAAGACTGTGTCTCAAAAAAATAAATAAATAAAAAAGAAAAGAAAAGAAAAAAGAAAAAGAAATTGCAGCAGAATATTGTTCTTGCTATATTACTGTGAGTTTTTCTGTCAAAAAGAAAAAGAAAAGAAATTAGAGCAGAATGGACTTGACTATATCATTGGAAGTTTTTCAAATTTAATTTTACTTAAGTTATATTATGACACAATTACGAAAGGTTATGGAGGAAGGGAAAGCCTGTGTGAGGAAGGATGCCATGTGCTCCTGACAGAATTAGATTCTCTCCCAGCATTTGAGGGTTGTACCAGCCTCACCCATAAATGCCTCTGTGTCCTGTGCAGCTATGGACAGCTGATCGTATGAGCCTCAGTCAGGGGACCCTCGATGCCCCTGTCCCAGGAAGATGCTAGCAATAATCTCTCTCCTTCAGTCCTTAAAAAAAAAAAAAGAAAAGAAAAACAAAAAACAAAAAAACTGGCCCCAAGACACCTCATGGGGAAGCTGCTGGAGGTCACTTAGGGTTCCTTTGTGAAATAAGGAAGCACCTGCTGCTAACTCAGAGTCCTGCCAGGGGTCGTCTGAGTGGGCCCAGTGTCTCTGATCAAGGCTGACCAGGGGGTGTCACCTACATGAACACAGAGGCTAGGTGGGAACAGCAGAGAATGACAGTGTGAGCAGGAAGGTTCTGGAACGCTTGGGGCTGGCAATAGGGCTGGGCCACAGAGACAGCACAGATGCCAACAAGCTTGAAAGTTTGGCCCTACGGAGGCAGAGAGAAAAGGGACAGACGCTAAGGGACCTTTGCGATCAGCAGTGTCAGACCTCCCTCCATCCGGGGGTGGCGGGGAATCCCCGGGAAGTCTGCTGTAGTAATAATAACAGCCACCGTTTATCCAGGCCACATGGTGTTCATGAACTTGCTAAACACTTTGCACTTTATTTCATTTCATCTTCACAGCAGCCCTGGGAAGCAGTGTGTGAGTCAGTCTCCCTCAGCTACAAGAGGCAAACTAGGTCACATTGGAGATGGCAGCCACTAGAAGCATCTCGGGGCTTCCCAGAGTATTGGAGGAAGAACCCCAGAAACTGGGACATGTGTGGGGCTGTGGGTGGGAACCAGGAGTGTGTCACAGTCAGCACACACCCCAGCTTGGCTCCCCTCTTGGTAGTGGCTTTTTTTCCTTTTACAGTGGAACGGTCTTTGTACAACAAAAAAAGCCAGCAAATTTGCAAATGGCAAGCAAATGGCTTGCATCATGAGGCTTTTTCCCATTGTCCATTTAGAAAAAGTTCTGGAGAAAGACTTATTCCTTGCTTGCATGCAGGAGCCAGTCCTGGGTTAATCCCTGTGGCCAGGAGGAGCCCATCTAGGCCATGTGTCTGTCCTATAAAAGTTGATCCTGTTAGAAGAGGCAGGTTCTAGAAAATCAAATGCATGGCACAGGCAGGAATCATTCCCCTCTTTGACAGGTGGGGCGCTGAGGCGTGGGCAGGCTGTGTGGACTCCCTGGGGATTTGAACCCGGGTGTATTTAATGTGGCCTCTCGGCTCTGGACTTGGCTGAAGTGCTGCCTTGGGCAGTGCCAAAGGGAGGGTGTCAGCAGGGCTGCCGTTTCTCCTGGCAGCTCCAGGGAAGAATCCGTTCTCTCAAGCTCCAAGGGGCAGAGCATCCTGGCTCACGGCTCCTTCCTCAATAACTTCAGCCCCTGCTTCCCTGACTCTGACCCTTTGAGACAACGTTACACCTCCCACCAGATAATCCAGGGTCATCTCCAGGGTAATGCACTGCCATGGAAGGTCACATAGTCACAGGGTCTGGGGATTAGGACACAGACATCTCTGAAGGCCACTAACTCTGCCCACCACAGGCATTGACTGATCAGAACAAAGGCCCCCTGTGCCCCTGGGCTGGGTCCTGCAGGCCATCTGTATGGCCAGGTGTTGCCCTGTATTCGTTAGGTCTGGAGAGGGCCCAGGATGTGGGATGAGGGCGGGGGGCATCAGGCAGTGACTATTGGCCAACTGGCGGTAGACATATAAGACCAGTAAGGAGCTGACCATGAAGGTGCTGGTGCTACCCAGCTGAGCATTAGCCCTGAAGACAGCCGAGTTGCTGGGGTGTCTGTGGAGGGCTGTGTAGTATACACAGGCTGGCAGGCAGGCAGGGTGCTGCAGGCGGGGGACCTGGAGTCTGCCGGAAGGACAATGGAGCTGAGTCTGGAGCAAGTTTTGTGCTGCTGCCCGGCACAGGTGTGCCCTGGTGCTGAGGGCTGAGGGGCTCAGCGGGAGTCAGCCTTCATCTCAGGTTGGGTCTGGGTGACCAGATCTAGAGGCAGAGGGAAGCCAGAGTCAAGGATCTGGATCGGAGGGGCCACTATCTAGGCCCTTGCGGTCATTGCAAGACTGGGGTTTCCTGGGCCAAGTGACTCACTTACTTAATGGGCAGAAGGAGCCCACATGTGATAAACAAAGAAACCAGCAACTGGATTCTCTGCCTTACAAGAAGAGTGGCCTCCCGAGAGAGAGATGGACTGTGAGCCTGTGACAGTGAAGCCTGTTAGACCTGCTAGGATCCAAGTGACTGTGGACTTTGCCCCAGGGCTGCCAAACCAATGAGGCCAGGAAAGGCTGAGGGCTGGGGCTGGGGCTGGGCCTGGGGGAAAGAAAACGGATTCTACCAGAGGCTTTAGGCTGGAATCAAGGGCTGCATGGTGTGGCCTGTGACCTAATCCCTGCACGGAGCTCAGCTTTCCAGGGACTCAGGCAGGGCCTGCTTGTGGGTACTTGCACACGGATTGCGCTGGTTTGGAAGGACCCTGTAGTGACTTGAATGGTGGCCCCCAGAGAGATATGTCTCTGTCCTGACTCTCAGCCCCTCTGAATGTGTGACCTTATTTGGAAATAGAATCTTGCAGATGTAATTAAGTTAAGGATCTTGAGATGAGTTCATTTTGGATTTAGGGTGGGCCCTAAATTCACTAAGACACAGGAGAGGGAATGTTGAGACACAGAACCACTAGAGAAACTAGTGTGATGCAGTCACCGGCAAGGGACACCCAGGACTGCCAGCAGCCACCGCCTCCTGGAATGGAATGGGTCCCTGCAGAGCCTGCAGAAAAAACAACATCCGCAACACCTTGATTTGGGGTCTCTGGGATTCAGAACCATCGACTATAAATTGATCTTGTTTTTTTTTTATTTTTTTTATTTTTTTTATTTTGGCCGGGGCTGGGTTTTGAACCCACCACCTCTGGCATATGGGGCCAGCGCCCTACTCCTTTGAACCACAGGCACCGCCCAAATTGATCTTGTTTTAAGCCACCTCATTTGAGGTCACTGTTATCGTAGCCCCAGGACACCGATGCAAGCCTCACACTTAGTTTAATGCTTTGTTCTGTTGCTGTCTTGAAATTCTTAATAACTTTTGAACAAGGGCCTCGTGTTTCCGCTTTGCCCTGGGCCCACAGATTACACGGCTGGCCCTGTACTTGGGTTTCCACAGGAAGGAATAACACCCCCGCCCCAACCTGTTCATCAACATCTCTTGAGAGCAGCAAGGTGGCTCTCTAGACAACAGCAAGTCCCTGGGATGCCCCTTTGCATTCTCCCAAGTGGGACATAGGGCTGTCTGAAATTGATTCCTCAAAGCAGCTGAATGCCTGCCCGGTGTTTGGAGGTGACAAAGGTCCTCCTGGTTCCTGATGGTTCAATAGCAATCAGTGCAGCTCGGATCATCCTGGGCACACGGGCCCCTTTTACCCCTGATACTCAAGACTTCACAGGCCGGTCCCCTGCCCAGTCCCGATGCTGAGTTATCGGGGGTCTCATGGGCATGTAGTGTCCCTTCCGAGAAGCCCAAGGCACACTTTCTTATAGCATTTGTTGCTACTTTTCCAACATAAAAGGTGCAAAGTATCCCTTTTTGTTCTGAGAGAGCACCAGAGAACCTCTGTAAGAGCCAGTTTTCAAAATGCCTAATCTGTTTATTTGAATTTCATTCTCGAGTGGGTGGCTTTGGTTCTGTCCAAAAATTCCCACGTGTGAAGGGATGCAGAGAGAAAGGCACACTTGTGCCTGGTTGGCGGGACAACCTGTGTGCAAAGCAGCATGGGAAATTCCTCAAAGAACTCAAAGGAGACCCACCCTTAAATCCAGCAATTCACTACTAGGTATTTACCCAAAGGGAAAACAGACATTTTATAAAAAGGAAATCTGCACACATATATTTATAAGAGCACAATTCACAATGTCAAGGGTGTGGATTCTCTTGCCTCAGCTACTCGGGAGCCTGAGGCAAGAGAATCACCTAAGCCCAAGAGCTGGAGGTTGCTGTGAGCTGTAATGCCACAGCACTCTACCAAGGGTGACAAAGTGGGAAAAAAATAAATAAATAAGGATGTGGAAACCACCCAAGTGAGTGGATTAATAAAATGTGGTCTATGTATATCACGAAATACTACTCAGCCGTAAAAAATGGTGATCTAGTACCTTTGGAATTGGAGACCATTCTTCTAAGTGAAGTAGCAAAAGAATGGAAAAACAAACGCCACCTGTGCTCAATGCTAAATTGGCACCAGTCACCACTTACTGGCACATATGGAGGAAAGACTCAAGGGAAATCAAGCAGGTGGTGGAGGGAGGAGGGGATATTCACACCTATTAGGTACAATTCACACCATCTGGGTGAAGGGCACACTTACAACTTTGGCTCAGACTATGCGAAAGCAAATTATGTAACCAAAATGCATGCACCCCTGTAATATTCTGTAAAAGAATTGCCATGACCAGTGCCCTTTGTCATTACATAATCAGTCTCTGCCTTCTCCCCATGCAGTCACCTGTGGTTGCTGGAGTAAAGTTGCACTGTCCTTTGGAAACTACCGTCTTATCATCAGGGGGTCCCTCATCACTCCTGGTGCTTCTGATGGAAAGAGAACAGAAATGCTGACGTGTGCAGCTGGGACACAGGCCCAGACTACCTGAAGGCAGAACTGACAGCAACTTTGTTTGGTCCGTCTAACTCCCTGTGTGTGTCAACACCCCTGTGCCGAGGGTCATTCCTCCCAAGCTGTGGCAAAGCACACACCTCATGGGGGCTTGTCCCTGACTCCAGACTCTGTGCAGACTTGACATCAGGTTTCTTTCTGAAAACTACATTTTTATGAAACCCAGAAGGAGAGCTGGAAGACAGAGTATTTTCCACTGGACCGATGGCTTCGTGAGTGTCCTGAATTTATATCCAACACAAAGGGGCCAGTGGAAGTGTTCGCAGAGGGGGGTCCCCGTAGGGTGCTGGCAGCAGACTCTCCCTGTGCGGTGGGGGTCTACTGGGAGAGGCCATATGTGAAGGCTTCGATTGCAGTGTCTGTGTCTGACCCCTGCTTGGTCAGAGTTGGCCTCTGTCATCCTATTCAGAAATGGAAGTCTGAAGAGGGGAAATGCAGAGAAATGGATGGGCATTGGCTGGGAATTAGAGAATGACACATGTTTTAGCAGGAAGCCCGAGGACCCTTCCAACTCTAAAATGCTTCTGTGCAGTCACGGAGACCCACTCTGCCAGATTCTCCAGCGTGGCCTTTGACTCACGTCAGCCCTACTCCCCTTGGGGTTTTGATATAAAGTGAGTGTGTCCTCAGAGTTCCTCAAGTAACCTGATTTTCAGAGCACGGTTCCTCGCATCTTCAAACCATCAATTACATGCCCTGATTCCAGACTAGGGTTTGATCGATACTTACTTATTAGGGCAGGTTTCTACCTGTACCTTGCTGAGTCTAGCAAGTAAAATATTTACGACCCGACAAACCTGTTTTAGCCATTCTCCATCGTTACTCTGTTACAGACCACTGTCAGCAGCTCACATCTAAAGCTAAGTTGTTTTGAGTACAACTCGTAAAATCTACGTTCCAATAATTCTGAGGATTCTTAGAATCTAGGAATCAAAAATTTACATCAGAAGGCATTAATCCTTTCTCACGTGTTCATTTGTAACTCTTTCAGGAGAGTGCTGTGTTTAATATGAATTTCTTCAACACCCACTTTGGGCACAGAAATTGACACAGATGCTGAGAGGGCACCGTGGATGACCAGTGCCCTTCCCTGAGGGGTGTCCTCTCGGGAAGGAGCCCAGACAGATCTCAGGCTGCCCAGGTGCTGTCCGCACTGCCGTCACCGCCTGTCTGTCTGTGTAACCCCTCTGCAGCCTGTCAGTCCCTCGGGGACAGTAGCTCTTCAACCTGCCTCCCGACCTCCTGGCATAGCGCTGAGTGGTCACTTACTGCATTTGGTTGGGCTCAGATGATGTTTAGAATCATTGAACGTGACAGTGACCATGTCCCCCGGAGACATTCCATGTTAGATCTCTGGATCTCCCCAGTCTCCTCCCTTCCCAACAGGATGGACAGGATGGTTCCCATGTGCACTGGGGCCTGTCCAGACAGTCTGTCCTGCAGCTCCTGGCCTGTTGCTGTGTGCCCGTGTCACCTGGAGCTGCAGGAGCTTGGTGGCTGGCACTCTTCCTCTTGGCATGCCTGGTGCCCACAACGGGCACTTATTTTCATTGCTGGCCACCAAAAAGTTGTGTTGGAGGTAGAGCCAAGCCATAGGGAGGAGACAAGGGGCAGAGAAGGGGGAGGGAAGCAGGACCTCTCATGAGGAGGGCAGCAGGGCAGGGTCAGGGCCCCCTGAGCTCTTGGGAGTGCAGACATCAGGGCATGACTTCCTGCGGGGGTGCCCCAGTGCCCTTCCCACAGGGCCTGGAGAGATGCCTGTGCAGTGGCAGCTGGGAAATCTGGGCCTGACTTCTGGGCTGCTTTGCATGGAAATAAAGGAGTTTTTGAAATGACATGTAGCTGCAAACGTGGGGATGCTGGTGTGGGGAGATGCCTTAGTTCAGTGTTTCCCAAACTCCCCTGCTCACTAGGCCTCCAGGGTACTTGTAGAATATGTACATAAGCAGGCCCTCGTGGTTAGTCTGGACTAGGGCCTGGGACAGGGAACGTTTTGACTAATGGGCTTTTCCTATGAGACTCATCCGCAGAAATCGCTGGTTCACCAGGTAGTGACGGCCTTGTGCTCAGTCTCTTTGTGACTGTGGTGGCCGCCGCTCCCTGTATGGCTACCCCAGGACTAAGCTGAGTCACCAACGATGGTGCAGAAGGGTAAGGGTGTCCCGAAGGCCTGTCGAGATGGGTGGGGACCCTGCTGTCCTGCAGGTGTGGGGCCTTCATGGGGTGTATCTCTCACAGCCCTTACTCCTCTTCAGAGGGGCATCTCGAGGAGGGCAGCAGGAGGCCAGGGCTGGTGTGCACAGGCCCGGCAGGGCAGCTTGGCTATGGGTACTTCCCATGCCATGCTCTTTTCTTTTCTTTTCTTTTCTTTTTTGCTGTTTTTGGCTGGAGCTGTGTTTGAACCCATCACTTCGCATATGGGGCCGGTGCCCTACTTCTTTGAGCCACAGGCGCCGCCCCATGCTCTTTTCAAAGCACTGATGGAGAGACAGGCTTGGTGATGGGGGGACCGGGATCCCTGACCACGTGATATGTCTGATTTCGGCGTGTGTCTCATCGACACTGTTCCCTCCAGCATCGTGGTGATAACAGGCAACACCTTTTGGACAGAACAAAGATCACAAAGTTGAGTCATATTAGAGTTAGTCTCTCCCATAAAATGCAACCCTGTCTATCAGGAGAATCCTGGCAGATTAACACGACAACATGTAACATGGGTCAGCTCTGCCTGCTATAACAAAACACATGGACTGAGTGGTTTAAACAACAGACATTTACTGTTTACAATTTCTGAAGGCTGGAAGTCTGAGGTCGGGAGCTGGTGCAGTCAGGTGCTGCTGAGGACTCTCTTCTTGGCTTACAGACGGCCACCTTCTCACTGTGTCCTCATGTGTGGTCCTTCTTATTCTTAGAAGGACGCTAATTTCATTATGGGGCCCCACTCTCATGGCCTTCTCTAAACCTAATTACCTCCCAAAGGCCCCATCTCCATGTAACACGACATTGGAGATTCGGGTGCCAACATAGGCATTTTGGGAGACACACACATGTGGTCCATCACCACGGAGATGGTCAGTGCTGCACAGCTGCACGGAGCAGGCCAGCCCCTCCGGTGTGTGCTCTCGCTCGTCTGAGATTGGCCAGAGCTGCAGGCACGGTGCGGCCGCATGTGTTTGCTGGAGGAGGTCCCCTTCCTTCTGGCCTGCCAGGTCTTTCCAGATGGTTTATCTGGCCATGCTGTGGAATTCCACATGGAGGGTAAACAAGCCGGCTCACCATCTGGCCAGAACCCACTTGACTTAGGGTTTAAATCAAAGTCGGGGCTGGGTCTGAGTTCCCTGGTCCTGAGGAAAGGCACCGAGACCCTGCAACAGTCGGCTGCTCAGTGAAAGGCTGGGGACTTACCTGTTTGGGGTTGAACTGGGACAGAGGCAAAGGACCTGCCTGACAAAATGCAACAAATGGGCACTCAGGGTCAGCACCAGGTCAGGAGAGAGAACACACACAGCGGCCGTCCCCCTCAGTGGTGTCCCCAGGACACACATGGCCGTCCCCCCTCTGTGGTCTCCCTAGCACACACACAGCAGCCGCCCCCCTCAGTGGTCTCCCCAGGACACACACAGCGGCTGTTCACCCTCTGTGGTCTCCCCAGGACACACAGCAGGCCACCCCCCATCAGCAGTCTCCCCAGGACACACAGTCTCCCAGCCATGGCAACATGTTGAATGTCCATATGAGTGGCTGCCCATCAACTGGGAACTACAAGCTGAGTGGGGGCTTTGCTTTGTGCTTCCCTGTATTCTTTTTAAACAATGATTGGCCAGCCAGGTGCAGGGGCTCAGGCCTGCCTAACCCTAGCACTATAGGAGGCTGAGGTGGGTGGATCCCTTGAGGTCAGGAGTTCAAGACCAGCCTAAGCAAGATGAGACACATCTGTACTAAAGATAAAAAAAACTAGCCAGTCATTGTGGCAGGCACCTGTAGTCCCTTCTACTCAGGAGGCTGAGCCAAGAGCATAACTCGAGCCCAAGAGTTTGGGGTTGCTGTGAGCTATGATGATACTTTATCCAGGGCAGCAGAGTGAGACTCTGTCTCAAAATAAAGAAATACATAAATAAGTAAAATGAAAATGACAGACTGGTTGATTTCAGATAGTTCCCAAGGCCTTGGTCTAGGTAAGAACGATTAGAATACTTGGCATGGTGACCGCAGGTTAAATACAAACAGAGCAAAGTGTGCTTTCCTCCTGCCTTGCATTATTGCATTCTAAGCAGGTGTTCAGACATTGTGTAACCCACTAGAGTTTGGACCTGGAAGGAAGCTTCCAGAATGTGGGTCCAACTTCAATGACTTTCTATCATTCCTTGCATAAAGACTGACCTTGACCTGAGACACCGGGTCCTGGACCCACTCTCCAGCCCCCTACCCCAGCCTCCCCCGGCTCCTTGTGCTCAAGCCATACAATCGCTTCCTTGACGCAGGTCCCTGAACTCCCCCGGCTCCTGCCCACCCCAGGGCCTTTGCACATGCTGTGCTGCTGCCCCGAGAGCATCCTTGCGGCTCTCTCTCCAGCCCTGGAGCATCTGGACGTGGCAGACCCCTGCCGACCTTCCTGACCTTGAAGTGCCCTGGAGCATTCCCGACACTGTGTACCTCTCTGTCAGTGGCATCTCAGCCACATCCTTCTGTTGTTTGTAAGGTTTATTTGTTTGCTGCCATCTGTCTCTCCTGGCAGACTTGGAAGAGCTGTGTGAGCAGGAATGGTGTCTTCCTTGGTCACAGGGTGCCTCAGCTTCTCTCCCCAGGGTAGGTGGCACCAGTGGATGCCCTCCTCAGATCACAGGCGAGGAAACAGCACAATAGGGGACAAAGGGACTCGCCTGGGGCCACACAGCCATGGAGTCAGTAGACTAATGACCACGTTGGGTATTCTTAGCAGCCCAGCGAGTGCCAGGCACTGTACTAACAAATGAACTCACGTTGTCCTGCTTTACCCTCACAATGGCCCCCGGCCTGGCACTCACTGTCATTACCCTCCTACATTGACAGCTGAAGAAACCGAGGCTCAGAGAATATGACGGTTGCTGGCAGCACCCCACCCACATCTGCTCGGCCCATCCAGAGCCACCTGCCAACTGGGGACAGGTTCCTGGGTTCTCTTGCCTCAGGGTGACCTCTGGCCCTGGGCGCAGGTTCAGCCCACTCAAGGTCAGGACAGGGATTGGAGAAGCAGCCCCTAGTGACCAGGGTGGGACAGGGAATAAAGGGCATCTGCCCAGCAGGTCCCTCCAAAAACTAAGCCCCCACCTCCCACTGTGCCAACCTGCCCACAGCACACTCCTGAGCTGTCTGCCCTGACAAATGTCCCTACTACCCCATGGTGCTTCCTGGGATCACCTCCAAAATAAACTACCAGCACCCCAAACCCTGGGAAGCCAAACCGCAGAGAGAGACTAGAGCAGCAACTTGCCCCAGGCCACACACCAGCAAGTGGCAAAGCCAGACTCAGATCCAAGCACCTTCCTCACCTTCTGGCACCTGCCACCCAGGTCCAGCACTGCCAGGCAGAAAGAGACACGTGTCCTTTGATAAGTAGGCCACCACAAGCTGGTAGAACCATGAACCCCAAAGGTGTTCTTGTCAAAATCCCCTAAACCTGTAAATACGTCATGTTATATGGAAAACAAGAATTAAGATTGTGAGTGAAATTTAAGTTACCAATCCATGGCCTTTAGAACAGAGAATCCTGGGTTACCCAGGAGGGCCAAGTGTGCAAGGACGCCAGAGGGAGAGGATGCCCCACTGCTGGTTTTGGAAATGGGGGAGGCCCATGAGTGGAAGACCAAGGGTGGCCGCTAGAAGCTGGGGAAAGGCCAGGAGACAGATTCTCCCGGAGCATTCGGAATGCACCCTGCCCGCGTCTTCATTCCAGCCCAGCCAGACGCAACTTGGGCGTCTAACCTCCAAACTACAAGGACAAATCGTGTTGTTTAAGCCTCCAGCATGGTAGGAACTTTTTGCAGCAGCCACAGAAAGCTACGGAACCACGTGGGGAGCTTAGCACCCCATCTTCAGTGGCGCTTTAGGGACATGGCTCAGGTTAATTCATCTTCTTGTGACTTAGATCAATTATAGCACCGAAGAGCTTGGAGATGTGTGGGGACACTAGGTGGATTAATTTTATTCTGAAAACATTCACCTTGCTTGCACTTTTAAGCATTTCCAAGCCAAGCACTCAGAATGTTTTGCAGATACTGGCAGGAAAGAGCTGCCTGTGACTCCTGCGAGCTGACTTTGCCCGGATCTGGCCCGAGGAGCTTGGTGTATCGCTTCATCTCTGCTGTGCACATTCTGGAAACCGCGGTGCTACCGCTGCTGTGATCCCATCAGCTCTCCACGCATGGTGACAATGCATGTGAGCAATAAACCCCGTGTCGCCGCGGAACAGCTCCCACCTGTTCCTTTGGCAAACATTCAGATCACAGTAAACAATTATAAGAAGGGAAAGATGAATCAAGTGATTTCTCATCAAGAAGCAGATTTTTAATAACACTTCAGAAGAATTTTTCCTAGAAGACAGTGGCTCATGTGAACACGTGTTTGCCTAAACCATTTGGGAACCCAAAACATGATATTTTCAAGCAGTAAACTTCAGAATCAATCCAAATGACGGATGCCTGACCTAACCGGGGAGGCTTCAGGAAGTCAAGCATTCGCTCAAAGAGGTTGGGCCCAGAGTATCTTCTCAGGGAAACGCTTGGGTGGCACAGGTAGGGCCCTTGGTTTCACGAAGCTGTGGTCATATCAGGAATGGGGCACGAGAGAGTCCGAGAAAAGAAATGGCCACTTCTCATGGGGAAGTGACCCTTGGAAACTGATTCCACTCAATTGGTGACCACTTAAAGACCAGCTGCCATGTTTTAAGCGTTGTAGTTGTTATCGGAGGCAGAAGGCTGAGCGAGGCAGGGGCCGCAGTGCTCGAGGCTGCAGACAGAACCACTAATAAGCTACAAGACAGTGTCGTGTGTGGCTCTGTAAGTGGACAGAGGTGTGAGAGGAGCTGAGGGGACGCCAATTCCTGGCCATATCTGGCTGGCTGTCCTCTCCACCTCTCTGTCCAGGTACTTGTCCCCTCTATGGTGCGATGTCCCTTTCTACTAGTCTCTGCCTCCTTTTCACCTTGGGCAGTGCAGCTGCCCTCCTGTGCTCTGGGTCATCAGGCTAGAGCTTAGGTGTATCCGGTGGCCTGGGACTTGAGCTGCCATGAAGGCTGCACCGTGTGTCAGCTTGGAAGACTGGGTCAACTCAGGGAGTGGCCTCAGGGTATACGAAAGGGCAGTTAGAAATGGCAACTATTCCACCCTTGGTGGGGGACAGTGGTGGAAGCCTGGGAGGCTGTCCAGCGGGCATTGGTGCAAGAGAAACTGGTTTCCAGGATCTGGAGAAATGTCTCAGTGCTAAGGAAGGATGCAGCCACAGGGGCCGTGGATAAGAGTCTTGCTGTGAGGCCACATCCTTCTGGCTAAGGTTACTACCTGCTGTGGCCCTGAGGAGATCACAGCCCAAAGCGGTGGAGGTGAGCGGCTGAGAGTGCACGTTTTCTGAGCACAGAGACTTTGGGGAAGAGGTGAGCTCCCACATGTGTTGGCCAAGGGCTCACCTGGTGAGCTAGTGAGCTGCCTGTGCAGTCTGCAGACTCCACAGTGCGTCTTCGTGCTCTGGGGTGTACAGTGTGCCACCTGGAGAAGCTGGGCTGGCCCCACACCATGAAGAATCCAGCCCTCAGCCCCGCGGGCTTGGGAAGTCTGTTTTTTCAGGGACCACCCAGGACAGATCTAGTTGATAGGAAAAAGCTCAGCCTGTCTAGTTGATAGGAAGAAGCTCAGCCTTTGCGTGCACTGGAAACTTCGATTGGCCTGACCAAGGGTTTTTCCAGTGTTGTCCAGAGAGAGAGCCATTCAAGCAGAGTGCTCTGCCGGATGCCTCCCTGGCCGTATCAATCTGTTTTTGAAGTTACAGTGACTTACTGCTTCATTCCTTAAGCCGGGTGGGTTTCTGCTCTGATGTGTCACGTTGATTTTAAAGTTTTAACTCTCTATAAGGAAAATTTGGTTTCTAAGTTCTAGAGAGGTCCTGCCGTGGGGGAATTCGAGCTTTGACTATGAACTCCTCCTGCATACACATGTGTGAATGTGGGAGCCCCATACTTCTGTGATTTCTGCTATTACAAATTTCAATCTACTGTTAACGATTATGCCCCATAACTAACTGGTTGAAATCTATTGATCTTAAAGAAACAAAAAGCTTAAATTTTTCTGGAAGACAAAATCTCCTTAAAAATCTGAATAGAGGGGCGGTGCCTATGGCTCAAAGGAGTAGGGCGCTGGCCCCATACACCGGAGGTGGCGGGTTCAAGCCCAGCCCTGGCCAAAACTGAAAAAAAAAATCTGAATAGAAATTCGGGGTTTATAAACAAGTTGCAAATTTGAAAAAAAAATCAAAGAGAGAGCGGCGCCTGTGGCTCATGGAGTAGGGCATCGGCTCCATATACCGAAGGTGGCGGGTTCAAACCCGGCCTTGGCTGAACTGCAAAACAGAGAAATAGCCTGGCGTTGTGGCGGGCCCCTGTAGTCCCAGCTACTCGAGAGGCTGAGGCAAGAGAATCTCCTAAGCCCAGGAATTGGAGGTTGCTGTGAGCTGTGTGATGCCGGCACTCTACCGAGGGCGATAAAGTGATACTGTCTCTACAAAAAAAAAAAAGAGTACGTGTGTGGGGGGAGTGCACCTTTGGTGAGTCTAGGAAATACTTGCAAGAGGCGAGTTTTATATATATATATACACACACACATATATATAAATACACATACACATATACACACACACACATACAGCTTGTATTTTTGTGCTCGCAATGGACTAGGCAAAAGTTGATGTGTTTTGCAAATATAAACACACTTAATACTCCTAGGAATTTAACCCTGTCTCATGAGAGAACACCTCTGAAGGTGAAATTGTTGACTTTTTTTCCCTTCACATTTTTATAACTAAATGATAGCCCATCATTTCCTCATGAAAGGGTCTTGGCAGTAGTTCTAGCCAATTTTTCTCATTCAAAAAACTCGAATAGGGGTGAGATAGGAGCTGAAGTCTGGAGCCACCTACTCTGAGCACCTGCCCTCTGCGAGATCCACCCCCCCAGAAGGCCAATCCAACCACAGAGACTTGACTGAGCCGGAGGCACTGGCCAGCTGGGCACTGACGCTGTTCAGAAGGAAGGCTTCACATATTTATACTAAAACTGGGAGGACTGGAGCGGAGGTGGGGGCTGCTTCAGGCTGAGTGGAGAGGGAAGCTGTGGAACAAGTCTGTCTCCATGGACTCCTGGGGAACTTAGCCAGTGAAAGGGCAGGAGAGAGTCAGAGGATTTAGAGGGCCTGAAGCTTGTGGTTAAACGAGTTGATCAAGTTTCTGGCCTCCCTGATGCTCTTTTGCACAGGCTGGAACACTTAGACTTGGCAGGAAGAACACAGGGTTTGTGAGGGAGAAGGTCCCCACACGTCCCACCTCCGGGTCCCCGGCCACGAGAGGGTCTGGCTGACCCAGTTCTCACTCCACCCTCCCTGTCCCGGCCTGTGGATTTAGCACAAAGTGTGCGTAGCTCAATAAGAGAGGGGCTGACGAACGACCTGAGAGGTAGCCGACTGGAGACTTGACTTGCCCAAATCCTGAATCCTGACATAGAGCAGTGAAAACGATGTCATCTGAATTAAAGTCGGTCCTCTGACAGCCTGGTAGGGCCGGGGTGGTATTTAATTGGAAAGAAAACCGAGACTGACAAATACCATAGATGACTTTTTCATGCTTCTAGCGCCGAACAACTGGATTGTGTGCGAGACTGTATAACTCAGATTTTTGTACAGAACATTACTACTTATGTTCCCATGGTTGTCCCTTTAGGAGTGTTGCAAACACCTGATGAAGAGGTTAAGGCAAGAATTACCCTCAGTTTTATAAATGAGAAACTGAGCAGCTTGCCCAGAAACTGAGAAGCAAAATAAATAGCGCCAAAGTCAGTTCTTGACTTTGTATACAATTCCTTCTCTTCTACTCCAAGCTTCCAATTGGCTGCAGCAAATTTAATTCCGTCTTCAGCTCTGAGTGTTGCCAGCCTGCTCTCTCCTCAAAGCAACATAGTTTGTGCACAGATTGCATATCAGCAATTCCTCTGAGTGGTATAAAGGAAGAAGTTACAGGCTCTAGAATTTATTTCATCTAATGTAAGACATGTCTTTTAACTACTAAGGCAACTATGTTTATATTTATGGTGATAATTAGTTTATTTGTATTAATTTCTAGTGGCTTTGTTCTTTTTTTACTATGCTTTTCCTTTGCTTCCATTTTTCTCCTTTTTTGCCTTCTCTTGGACTGATGTTTTCTTTCCTTTTCCCCCTTCTCCACTGATTTAGAAGTAATACTTTCAGTCTCTCACTGGGTATTCTTAAAGTTTAAATATTCATTCTTGCTTAACGAATTTTAAAATAAGTCAGTATTTCTACCCTTGCCCATAACACAAAGAACTTAGAATACATTAGCTCGAGTCACCGGCTCGCAGTTATCCCCGGAGTTACGTTATCTTGCATTTTAATGATATCTTATTTCTGGTGCTCCACAATCAGTCACTGCTATTGTCATTTACAAATGATACATACTTGAATTGGGTATTTGTTGCCGCAGAATGAATTGCCCTTAATCTTAGCAGCTTAATACAACAAACATTTATTATCTCAGTTTCTGTGGGCCAGAAGTCTGGGAGCAGCTTAGCTGGCTGGTTCTGGTCTCACCCCTTTCCTGAGGCTGGGATCAAGCTGTCAGCCCAGGCTGCCGCCATCTCAAGGCTCAGGTGGGGCTGAAGAAGCTGAGGCCAAGCTCACTCCTGCAGTTCAGCAGAATTCAGTTCCTTGTGAGCCATTGGACTGGAGGCTCATCTCTGCCTTGTGCCACGTGGGCCTCTCCGTAGGATCAGAGCAGGACAGCTTGCAGTAATCAGAGAGAGAGGGAGAAAGGTAAAAGGTCACCCAGAGGGAGCCCATGGTCTTTCTTAACCTAACCTTGGACGTGATAGCCTGTTACCTATGCTAAATTTGCATGTCAGCAGGAAGCCTCCGGGTGCAGCTCCACTCGAGGCAGGAGGGTGCCCGCAGGCATGACCATCAGAGCCTGACAGCATTGTGGCCTTTCTGAGACACCTGCAGCAGTATTCACATGTGATCCCTTGCTCCTTCACTTCTTTCCTCTCTTCATTCCCTTGCTTCCTAGAACATCAGTTCATAATCTTTCAGGTCTGTGAAGGGAAAAATCTCTGCCTTTGGGATAAGAGATTTGTTTGTCCTTACTCTTTTTTTTTTTTTTTTTTTTTTGCAGTTTTTCACCAGGGCCGGGTTTGAACCCTCCACCTCCAGCACAAGGGGCTGGAGCCCTACTCCTTTGAGCCACAGGTGCCACCCTGTCCTTACTCTTGAATGATGATTTACCTAAATGTATTTAAGTTGACAACTCTTCCTTACCCTCTCTGAATATTTAATTCAATTATTCTTTGCTTTTTACTGTCATTAAAGAGAAATTTGCTGTCCTCCATTGTTTTGGCTATTTTTCTTTTTGAACAGAGTCTTACTCGGTTGCCCAGGCTAGAGTGTAATGATGTCATCATAGCACTACAACCTCCTACACCTGGCCTCAAGTGGTCCTCCTGCTTCAGCCTCCGGAGTAGCTGGACTACTGCCACCCACCACAACACCCAGCTAATTTTTCTATTTTTCACTCATGTTCAGGCTGGTCTTGAACTCTGGAGCTCAAGCCATTATCCCTGTCGACCTCCGCAGGGTGCTAGGATTACAAGCCATGGCGCTGGCTTAGCTATGTTTTTTTAAAAAAAGACTTTTCTCTTTGTTATTGCTGCTCAGCAGTTTCACGGTGATTCATTTAGGCATACGTTTATTTTTTATTTATCCTATTCAGGGATCTCTGTGATTGTCCAATCTGAGTAGGGTTGCCAGATAAAAGACAGGAAACCCAGTTAAATCTGAATTTTAGATAAGTATGACCCAAATATTCCATGGAACATACCCTTACTAAAAAATTACTTTTTGCCTATCTAAAAATTCAAATTTGTAATCTTGTATTTTGATTGTGAATTTGGCATTTGGTGAATATGGCAACATAAATTTGAGGGTCCTCGCCTTTCATCTAACCTGGAAAATTCCCCCAGGTGAGCTTTTCAAATATTGTCTTGCCTTAAACCTGTTTCCACCTTCTGACTTCTTATTGAAATGTGTTTATTTATATTAGTTTTCCAGGACGGCCGTAACAAAGTACCACAATCTGGCTTAAAGCATCAGAAATTTATTTATTTTTTCACAGTTCTGAAGGCTGAAATTCTAGAAACAAGGTGTCTGCACAACCACCCTGTCTCTTAAGTCTCTGAGAATGAATCCTGGCTTCCCATGATTGCCAGTGTGGGATACCAAAATATGCCACCCAAAATATACTTCTCTGGCATATATTGTGATAGCTATTCCAAGAGACTTACAAACACTGGAATAGCTCTAAAAAGCTGTCCTTTTGTAAAAGAAATTTGCATCTATCTACATCAGTAAAGCAAGCAGCCCATGTCAGCAGGGGCTTCCTTCCTCTGAGGACCCCACCATCCAGAAGACGATTAAGGAAGAACATAAAGACACCCTGCCTGGAGACTGACTCTCAACACTCCCAGTTCTTCTAAGAATGGCTAACTGAGGAAATTCGTCTGCCTAGCTAGACAGTCTTTAACTTACATTTTTACCTGAATTCCTGGCCTCAAGTGATCCTCCCACCTCAACCTCCCAAGTAGCTTGGACTATAGGCCTGTACCACCATTGCTGTCTGGCTAAGAAAAAAAAAAAAAAGATTTTTCTTTTTTTTGGTAAGAGATGGGGTCTCTCTATGTCACCCAGGCTAATCTCAAACTCCTATCCTCAAACCATCCTCCCACCTCAGCCTCCCAAAGTGCTGAGATTATAGGCATGAGCTATTATTGCACCCCAACCCTATTTCTGTGGCTCAAAAATCCCATTTAAGTATCAGCCACCTGGCAGTTCTTGAGTCTCTTACTTTGTGGGATCCCCCAACTGTTATGTAGCTAACGTATTTTTTTGTTTTGAGACTAAGTCTCAAGCTGTCGCCCTGTAGAGTGCTATGGTGTCACTGCTCACAGCAACCTCAAACTCTTGGACTTAAGTGATCCTCTTGCCTCAGCTCCCAAGTAGCTGGGACTACAGGTACCCGCCACAACACCGGCTATTTTTGGTTATAATTGCCATTGTTGTTTGGCAGGCCAGAGCTGGATTCCAACCCGCCAGCTCCAGTGTATGTGGCCGGTACCTTAGCCGCTTGAGCTACAGGTGCTGCCCAGCTACCATATTTGTATACCTTCTCTCCTGTTAACCTGTCTACTGTCAACGTGACTCCAGAGACTCAAAATAATCAAACCGTCCAACGGGGGAAGGAAAGTCTCTTCACCCCTACCCCAGCCGTCCTTGACACTCCCCTGCTCGCCACCGCACCACTCCACGTGGCTTTCTTTTCCATATCCCTACATTTCTGTGTGTCTGTCCTCCTATGGCTTCCTTGTAAGGACACCAGGCATGGGATTAGGGCCTAGCTCAGTCTAGTGTGACCTCATCTTAATTTATACCTGCCAAGATCCTCTGTGCAAAGATCACATTCTGAGATTCCAGATAGACATAAATTTGGGGGCGATATTATGCAATGCGGTAAAATGTTCAATATTTGAATAATTTCATTAAATAAGACTTTTTACAAAGCCAAAAATCCATAGGAAAATTTAGTCATAAACTAAGAATAGAGAGCTTAGCCGAATCTATTTATTCTATCCTTAATTCAAACTGTTCCTCATGCTTCTATTTGCTTCTTTTATCAGTCTGTCCTGTTTTCATCATGTGCTGACCCTTCTTACACTTTCTCTTCCTTCTGTAAAACCACTTTCGTAACTTTAAACATACTCACTGCTTAGTCCTTTCAGATAATTACTATTATCTTACGGTCCTAAATTGCTGCAGGGGTATTATCAACCTGGGACAGTTTAGACATTACAAGCTTAACCAAGTTTACTGTATTTGGGTTTTCCTTTCCGATCCCCTGGGCAGAGGTACTTTGGTGGGGAGGGTTCCAGAACGTTCTGTCTTTACAGGCATGTTGACTTAGGACTTCGGCCGTAGGGCCTATTTCTGGGTCAAACAACTCGCTAACTCTACCCCTGGTGACCATGCCCTTGACTCATACTGTATTGCTATGGCTTTGAGTTTTCTCTTTGTTTCTGTCATCTGAGGGTCTCTGTTGCTTGCTTGTTAACCAATTACTATAGTTTAAAGAAACTGTGTCATATTTTATCGAATGTTTTTAGATATTTGTAGTGGTTGGGGAGGGACATTACGCATTAGTTTGACTACTGAGTATCCGGTCCTGGAAGTCTGGTTTGTAGGGTTTACCAAAACCAAAGTAACTAGATCCTTTGCTGTAGCAGGGTGAGAGGAATCTTGCCCTTTGTCCCTAAAATTTTGCTGAAAGATCAACACACAAAAGCAGATTGATAAGAGAAAGAATTTAGTTACTGTGCATACAGGGAAAAATCATAGAGTAATAAGCCAATTATCCAGTGGAATTCAGATTTTTCTTTTTGAGAGAGTCTCACTATGTTGCCCTGGGTAGAGTGCTGTAGTGTCACAGCTCACAGCAACCTCCAACTCCTGGGCTTAGGCGATTCTCTTGCCTCAGCCTCCCAAGTAGCTGGCACTACGGGCGCCCGCCACAAACACCTGGCTATTTTTTTTGTTGCAGTTGTTGTTTAGCAGGCTCGGTCCGAGTTCAAACCTGCCAGCCTCAGTGTATGTCGCTGGTGTACTAAGCACTGAGCTACGGGTGCTGAGCCAAGTTCAGATATCTTTATATACCACTTTCTACCCCTTTTAGAGGGGAGGGGGAAAGTGAAGAGTATAAGGCAATAAAGGGTTATTAGGGAAGATGCTGTGGGGCAAGAGTGGGTGGGGAAATAGATTGATTTGTAGATGATTCTGAGACTCAGGCATCTGTGACTTACAATAACGACTTGGGCCAGGTCTGCTACATTCTTGACTTTCATTCCTACAATTATGGAGATAACAGGAAGGGGAAGGAAAGTCAAAGGTCCCCTTTGATCTTCTGCTCAGGGCAGTAGGGTTTATGCAGATGGAGGGAAGGCCTCCCCCATTGTTTCTTGATCTTAAAAGGCCTTCAATTCAAAATATCCTTTATACTAGGGCGTCATATTTGGGGATGAAATATGCTGAGTTCCTTCACTGTCAAAGGTTAATTCAGCATCAATCACCCCTTAAACATCCTGTTTTACACATGTGATATCTACTTATAGTTAATGGACCAGCTTAGGGTTTTCACTTAGTGAATGTCTCAAAATCCGGTTTCAACACTGGAATAATTGCATGTCATTCTGATTATACTGCTTTCTCTCCCCAGAGATGGCTGGAAAACCCAAGAGGAAAGAATCCTACAGACAGCAGACAGATGTTTGGCATATTCAGAATGCGGCAGCGTTAATTCAAAGTAAAAAATATATGGCTCGGCGCCTGTGGCTCAACGGGCTAAGGCGCCAGCCACGTACACCTGAGCTGGCAGGTTCGAATCCAGCCTGAGCCTGCCAAACAACAATGACGGCTGCAACCAAAAAAAAAAAAAAAATGGCCGGCGTTGTGGCGGGCGCCTGTAGTCCCAGCTACTTGGGAGGCAGAGGCAGGAGAATCGCTTGAGCCCAGGAATTGGAGGTTGCTGTGAGCTGTGATGCCACAGCACTCTACCCAGGGGGATAGCTTGA
>CAUYRH010100938.1:0-13574 GCA_963574655.1 Perodicticus potto
TACACCTATATATACCCTGAGGCTAGAGGCCTAGAGGAGGAGACGGGGAAAGACCGGGAGAGGAACGGAGAGAGCTTCTCTCTCCCTACTTGAAATCTCTCCCACTACCAGGAGCTTTGGTGTTTTCTGTACTCTTTTCTAGAAATCAATTCTGTCTTATCACGGACGGGTGGGGGTGGGGGGAATAATGTAATGAAGAATAATAAAATACATGTATTTTAAAAAAAAAAATGATATCATACTAGGGATTCCTGTGGACCCCTACCCCAATATGACTGGTGTCCTCAGAGAAAATGGTCATGTGAAAACAGACATAGGAAGTGCCAACTGAAAAGCGAGGACTTGTGTATTCATTTACAAGCCAAGGAATATAGGGGCTACCAGAAGCTAGAAGAGATGCATGGAACGGATTTTCCCTCAGAAGGAACCAACCTTGTCAACACCTTGATTTTGGATTTCTGGCCTTAAGAACTGTGAAATAATACACTTCTGTTGTCTTCAGCCACCCAGTTCATGGTACTTTGTTATGGCAGTCCTAGGAAACCAAGAGAGACTCCTGAACTACATTTATAACCTCATCTTTCACTACTAAACTCTGTTAAAGTCAAACTGATTTTAATTCATAAGCATTTTTACTTCCAGAATCCTTTTTTCACCTACTACAAAATTCTATCACACTTTAGTATTTTACTTTGTCCTGATGCTTCTCATGCATCCTGTATCTTCTCAAAAATGGCAGTTCAGCAAATACTTGCACTATAATTTACTATGTGCTACAATGCACCACCCCCCTTATATTAGTGTCTATATTCATTTTGCTAGGGATGTCATAACAAAAGTATCACAGACTGGGTGAGTTAAAGAACAGAGATATTTTTCTCACAGTTCTGGACGGATGCGGTGGCTCATGCCTGTAATCCTAGCACTTGAAAGGCCAAGGCAGGTGGATTGCCTTAGCTCACAGGTTTGAGCACAGTTCTGAAGGCTAGATGTCCTGAATAAAATCGTCAGTAGGTGTGGTTTCTTTTGAGCCCTGTCATTCTTACAGATGGCGCCTTCTTATTGAGTACTCTCCTCACACAGTCATCCCTCTGTATGTGTATGTTTCTAGTCTATGCACAAATTTCCTTTTCTTATAAGAACACCAGTCATATTGGATCAACTAAAGACTTCATTTTATAATAAATTAGCGACTCATGGGGCAGTGCCTGTGGCTCAGTGGGTAGGGCGCCGGTCCCAAATACCCAGGATGGTGGCTTTGAACCCAGCCCCAGCCAACTGCAACAAAAAATAGGCGGGCATTGTGGTGGGCGCCTGTAATCCCAGCTACTCCAGAGGCTGAGGCAAGAGAATCACCTAAGCCCAAGAGTTGGAGGTTGCTGTGAGCTGTGATGCCACAGCACTCTACTCTACCAAGGGCAATAAAGTGAGATTTTGTCTCTAAAAAAATAAATAAATAAATAAATTATCAACTCTTCAGGGGTGGCACCTGTGGCTCAGTGGGTAGGGCACCAGCACCATATACTGAGGGTGGCAGGTTCAAGCACGGCCCCAGCCAAAATGCCTCCAAAAAATAGCTGGGCATTGTGGTGGGTGCCTATAATCCCAGCTACTTGGGAGGCTGAGTCAAGAGAATCACCTAAGCCCAGGAGTTCGAGGTTGCTTGAGCTGTGTGACGCCACGGCACTGTACCGAGGGTGATAAAGTGAAACTCCGTCTCTACCAAAAAAAAAAAAAAAAAAATTATCAACTCTTCAACCCTTTAAAGATCTCATCTCCAAAAATATTTTATGGTTATTCTTTATGTCAGTACATAAAATCCTACCCCACTCTTTTTAAAGATTACAGAGTGTTCAAAAGAAATGTTGTGTATCAAGCAAATAAAAGAGAATGTGTGTGAACACACAGCAGGGGCTAAATAGAGCTGAAGAAATAAGAACAAAAGAATAAAGAGGGCTAATATTATAGTCAAATATTAACCCTCACCCAGGGTAAGAAAATAGTACACACACAGACGAAAGACCTTAAAGCAGCTGATCTGGGAGGAGGTACTCCAGAGCAAGCCCTCTGCCTTCTTCAAAGTTTAGCAGCCAGTTCTTGACCACCTATTTTGCCAGCTGACAGGCCTTGCTCTTGTGCTCAGAGCTCTTATCCATCCTTTCTACTCTTTCATTTTTAAACAATAAAGAACAAAAAAGGATCACTATACCAAGATAAACAAGCAGGAAAAGAAAATGACTGGAGAAAATAGGGATAATTCCAAGGGGAAAAAAACTTAAAAAAAAAAAAAAATCACAAAAACAGAATGCAATTTAAAAAAGAGAGAAAGAGATAGGTCTTGCTCTGCTGCCCAAGCTGGAGTACAGTGGCATAATCATAATTCACTGCAGCCTTGCACTCCTGGGCTCAAGTGATTCTCCTGCCTCAGCTTCCCAAACAGCTAAGACTACAGGTGTGTACCAACAGGTATGTACCATCATGACCAGCTTTTTTATTTTTTATATGGGGTCTTGCTATGTTGCCCAGGCTGACATCCTATCCTCAAGCAATCCTCCCACCTGGGCCTCCTAAAGTACTGGAATTATAGGCATGAGCCACGACACTCAGACTAAGTGATTCTGATTCACAACCAGGTTGAGAACCATCACTTAAAAGGCTGATAATTATAATGTTTTTGTTCATAAAAAATAAGCCACTGCTATAACTTGGGGAAAAAATGAAGTGGGAAAGAATCTGATCTTAGCTTTATTTTATGGAGATACTAACTTGGCTGACAAAAAGCCTCCTCACAGTTCTGGATTTACTTCTCTTACCTTAGTTATTTGAACTGCATCATCCATCACCACTCATTGGCATTCCATAAGTATCTTTTTTTAGTTGTGTCACCTGCAACCAAAGGAAAAATACCTTTAGAAATACAAAATAGCCCTATCTAAACACTATGTACTGTTCTAGGGAGAAGGGTACACCCTAACAAGATATTTCATGGAAGTGTACTTAAAACTCCAGATACTTTAGAACAAAGCTCCATCTTAAATAGTTCAGATCACTCAAGAGCTCATGAGAACTGAATTCAACAAGAGATTAGATCTTTCCAGTGGGGGCAGGATGGAACACTCCTCCATGCCCCATAACTTGCAGAATGCCACTGCAGGAGTGTTTATGTACCATTAGGCACCTTCCTAGGGGACATTCGGCAATCTCTTAAGATAGTTTTGATGGTCACAACTGAGAAGTGGGGGCTGTGCTACTGTCTAGCAGGTAGAGACCTGGGATACTGTCAAACGTCTTACAAATCACAGTCCCCTATAACAAAGAAATTCCAGGTCCCACATGCCAACAGTGTCAAGGCTGAAAAACTGCATTGGTCAAAGACCCACCCTCAGCCAGTGACTGAGCAACTTGGTGGTATAAGGACCAAGCCACTCCCTCCCAGTGTGGTATTCCAGTGTGGAGTCTTTGCCTGCCTGGCAATCTGGGCAGGCAAAGACTCTGTCAGTTGTGTGTTACAGTCTGACAGCTTCTCATGATCAAACCTGGCTTCTTCTTCTAAGGCAGCGGTTCTCAACCTGTGGGTTGCGAGCCCTTTGTAACAATGAAAATACATCCTGCATATCAGATATTTACATTACGATTCATAACTAGCAGAATTACAGTTTGAAGTAGCAACAAAAATAATTTTATGGTTGGGGGTCACCACAACATAAGGAACTGTATTAAAGGGTCATGGCATTAGGAAGATTGAGAACCCACTGTTATAAGGCATTACTCCCCAATAAGCCCTTTGCCCTTCAAACTCTCACAGAATCCAACTGGAACATAATTCAAGCACATTTACAATGATGAAGAAAGAAAGACAACTGAGGAAAAAAATGTCTCCCAATAAATAAAAATGTTAATGACTATAGATAGATTTCTGTACTATGTCAGTATTCTATAATGACCATTTATTACTTACACATTATAAAGAAAACATTAAAATAAGACTTTATGCTAGTCTTCACTCCAGAAGAAATGTTCTATCACAGTAGTCCCTAACCATTTTGGCACCAGGGACAATTTTTCCATGGACCAGGGGACTGAGGGATTTGATAGGTTCCTGCAAGCAATTGATTTATTATGGTCTCTGTGTGGTCAAACCTCTCTGCTAATGATAATCTGTATTTGCAGCCACTCCCCAATGCTAGCATCACTGCCTCAGCTCCACATCAGGGTACAAGGCATTAAATTCTCATAAGGAACAGTGCAAGCTAGATCCCTCACATGCACGGTTTACAGTAGGGTTGATGCTCTTATGAGAATCTAATGCTGTTGCTGATCTGACAGCAGGCAGAGCTCAGGTGGTGATGTGAGTGATAGGCAACAGCTGTAAATACAGATGTTTACATCACTTTACTCACTTGCTCTCCACTTACCTCCTGGTGTGCAGCCTGATTCCTAACAAGCCATGGACTGATACTGGTCATGGCCTGAGGGTTGGGGATCACAGTTCTAATGGCAAGTTAAACTGGCATTCTTTGTATTTGATGTATCCAAATTCACTGAAAAGTAAATAACTGCTAGAGTTCAAAAAAGGCACATGCCTAGGCACTAAGGAACTAGAAATTCGGGCAATGGGCTTCACAGATATTTCATCAGCTCAGATTCCTCATATGTTTAATCAAAAGTTGTAGTAGGGTAGGTGCAGTGGCTCATGCCTATAATCCCAGTACTTTGGGAGGCACAAATAGGAGGATTGCTTGAGGCTAAGAGTTTGAGACCAGCCTGAGCAAGAGGGAGACCCCCCATCTCTACTAAAAATAGAAAACTCCAGTCATGGAGAAGGGTACCTGTAGTCAGTCCCAGTTACTGGGAAGGTTGAGGCAGGAGGATCACTTGAACCCAGGAGTTTGAGGTTGCAGTGAGCTATGATGATGCCACTGCACTCTAGCCCAGGTAACTGAGCAAGACTGTATTGCAAAAACAAAAACAGAAGTTATTCTAGTTATACTGGACTTTTAGAAGAGACTATGGAGCCAAATCAGCTCACCCTCCTGTTTTCACAGATGAGAATAACATTCCAAATAGGTGAGCAAAGAACAATTGTTGGCCTTGCTTCTCAATGACTAGTTCTATCTGTCATTCTAGGTATACCAGTGATGCACCTAAATCCAGAAAGTAATTAAACATACCATTCAAAAAAAGGTATATTAATCTGAGAACTATTCAAAATCTAGCTCCTTTAACTCTTTCTATGAAAATTGAATGATGGCCTCTGTGACTGTCATTCCAGGCTTTCTGAGTACTGAGTCTCTTAGCACATAAGAGGCTCAAGGCTTTATCATCTTAGAAAAACCTCTCTTGAACAAACTACATCCTCAATGTCTCCCCATCTCAGCTATCACTTTCCTTCCTACCAGTCTTCTTTATAGTTCATGTTTACATCTCTCTTCCCCACTTAACACCACTGCCCCTTAATATACGCCTCATTTGGCCTCTGCAAGAACTGCTCTTGACAAATAGTCCACAATGATCTCCAGAGGAGAGATCTTCATCTTACTTGACCAAAATGCAGGATCTCATCACTCCTCACAATTCTCTTCAGCACTCTCTCAGCAATTTTTCTCCTACAGGTGCCTATAACTGTCCCTTAAATGTTGGTGTTCCTCAGAGTTCCATCGGTAACGTTCTTGTTCTACACCAGTGGTCCTCAAAGCTGGCAGCACATTAAAATTCGCTGGGGAACTTTTAAAAAATTCTGGTGCTGGGCGGCACCTGTGGCTCAAAGGAGTAGGGCGCCAGCCCCATATACTGGAAGTGGTGGGATCAAACCCAGCACCGGCCAAAAACTGCAAAAAAAAAAAGTTCTGGTGCCCAAATAATATAGCCCCTCCCCCAGCATAGGTACATAATAATCTCCAGAGGTAAGATGGGGTCCCTGGAAGTGTTTGTTGGATTTATTTATGTTTAAGAACTTCAGGTGATTCCGATATGTGGCCAGGGCTGAGAACCCCTCCTTTATCCAATTTTCTGAGCTCATCCTTTCTTTTCAGGTCTACCTCTAGCCTCAAGCTCTCTTCAGAACCCCAGAACTATAAAAGCCCTCATCTTCTAGACATGCATATCTCATAAGCACTTTTGATTCAAATATTCAACACTGACAGAAATGTTATTTTCTCCTATACCTATTCCTCCTAAATTGCTTATCTCAATAGATAAAAATCCCATCTAACCCAGGAATCAGCAAATTTTTGCTATGAAGAGCCATATAGTAAATATTTGGCTTTGCAGGCCAAACAGCCTCTGTCACAACTGCTCAGCTCTGCTGTTACAGCACAAAAGCAGCCATAAGACAATATATAAAGTTTCAACATAGCTGTGTTCCTATAACTTTTTTTTGTAAACACTAAAGTTTTAATTATATATAATTCCCACATGTCACATAATAGTATGCTTCTTTTGATTTTTTTCAACCATTTAAAGATGTAAAAACCAGCTCGGCACCTATAGGTCAGTGGCTAGGGTGCCAGCCACATACACTGGAGCTGGCGGGTTGGAATCTAGCTCAGGCCTGCCAAACAACAATGACAACTACAACCAAAAAAACAGCTGGGCATTGTGGTAGGCACCTGTAGTCCCAGCTGCCTGAGAGGCTGAGGCAAGAGAACTGCTTAAGCCCAAGAGTTGGAGATTGCTGTGAGCTATGACACCACGGCACTCTACCCAGGGCAATAGCTTGAGACTCTGTCTCAAAAATAAATAAATAAGTAAATTAAATAAAGATGTAAAAACCATTCTTAGTTTGTGGGCTACGTAACAACTAGCAGTGGGAGGCTCAGCACCGGTAACACAGTGGTTATGACACCAGCCACCCTCACCTAGGCTGGTGGGTTTGAACCCAGCTGGGGCCAACTTAAACAACAATGACAACTGCAACAACAACAAAAATAGCTGGGCTTTGTGGTGGATGCCTGTAAGTCCCAGCTACTTGGGAGGCTGAGGTAAGAGAATCGCTTGAGCCCAAGAGTTTGAGGTTGCTATGAGCTGTGATTCCATTGCACTCTACTGAGGGCAACATAATGAGACACTGTCTCCAAAACAAAACAAAACTAGCAGTGGGCAGTAATTTGCCAACCCTGGTCTACCCACTTGCCCAAGGAATAGAAATCTTAGTTGTCCCAATTACTTCCTTTCTTGTAGCCACTAGAGTCAATCATTAACTCTAAATAAATACTTGTCACAAACAACTTTAACTGTTTAGGGCCTCCCCACTGAGGGTTAGGTCCTTGAGGGTAAGGACACCCACTGGTGGCATAACTACTGTGTCTTAATAATATTTATAGAGCCTAGCAGAGTACCCAGAACACTATAGGCAGTCTATAAAAGGGTTCTTTCTTCCTTTAGGTCTTTCCCCTAGTTCAAAACACAGGAATCCCCTATGAAAGGCTGCTGTATGTTCTACTAATTTGAAGCTTTCTCTCATTTTGTTGTTGTTGTTTTGTTTTTGGTAAAGACAAGGTCTCACTATGTTGTCTTGAAATTTTGGCCTCAAGTGATCCTTTTACCTTGGCCTCCAAAAGTGCTGGTATCACAGGCACGAGCTACTGCGTTCAGCCTGAAGTTTGCTTAATTCTATAATAAAACACTGGTTTGTTTGGGGGGGGGGTTGTTTGTTTTTTTAGTTTAGCCTACTCCTGAACTAGATAGTAATTTTTAAAGGAAAAAGGCTGGGTGTGGTGGCTCACGCCTTTAATCCTAGCACTCTGGGAGGCCAAGGCAAGTAGTTTGCTTGAGCTCACTTTAGACCAGCCTGAGCAAGAGTGAGACCCTGCCTCTAACGAAAGCCGGGTGTTGTAGTGGGTGCCTGGAGTCCCAGCTACTTGGGAGAGTGAGGCAAGAGGACTGCTTGAGCCCAAGAGTTTGAGATTGCTATGAGCTATGACACTACTGCACTCTACTGAGGGCAACAAAGTAAGACTTTGTTGTCCCCCCCACCAAAAAAATAAGAAAAAAAAAAAAAGAAAGAAAGAAAACTATCAAATTTTGAAATACATTGAATAAAGACTCAGCCAGACACAGCTCATAATCCTTATTAAGCACAAGTAATAATGATGATGATTATTCAAATATTTAATAACTGCTTAATTTCTGTTTTTTGGGTACTTTTTCTGCTTGACTATTTGAGACAAGTCAATCAGATCTTGGAAGATGTCACTATAGTGACAAAACCAATTATACTTCAAAAAGCAACAGCTCAATAAGGATAAGAATAAAAGTACTTTTTGTGTTAGGCACTGTGTCAAACTGTATAATGTACATTACCTAATGTTATCTTCAAAATAATCAAAGGAAATACATGTTTTCCTTTGAAGATCTTCCAGATGAGAAAACTATGGCACATAGCAATTAAAGAACCTGTCTACAAATAACTGGTAAGAGGCAAGACTGAAACTCATAACCTGGATATATATATGACTCTAAAATCTCTGTTCTCACTTATTAGCTGAATAAAGCCTATAACACACGTATGCCAACAGTCACATGAGGAAAAAGGGCTTTCTCCAAAAGGAGCTGAACGGTAAGTTTCAAAGCCCCCTGTTTAAAATAAGTCATCATTGTCACAAACTTCTAAATATGGTGTGCAATGTACATAGCCAGTCTTTCCAATTAATGAATAAGTAAAACAAATGGAAAGATGCCAGGTGCAATGGCTTGGGCCTGTAATCCTAGCACTCTGGGAGGCTGAGGTGGATGGATTGCTTAAGCTCACGAGTTCAAGACCAGCCTAAGCCAGAGAGGGACCCCGTCTCTAAAATTAGCCAGGTATCGTGGAGGGCACGTGTAGTCCCAGCTACCAAGAGGCTGAGGCAAGAGAATCATTTGAGCCCAAGAGTTTGAGGTTGCTATGAGCTATGATCCCATGGCACTCTATCAAGAGTGACAAAGTGAGACTGTCTCAAAAAAAAAAAGAGAAGAGCCAATTTGTTGATGATGGCAAATCTTCCTACACCAAAGGTGTGAAACAAAACCCTGTGGCAAATTAGAGACATTGCCATGGTTCCATTTCCTACTGTTAATAGTGCCACTGACAGGAAGTCCCATGCTTACTATAGCAACAACTGGTCTTGCTACTCACCAAGTTTCTGCCTTTTTGCTTCCTCAGGAAGAAGACAGGAAAATCAGGCTGCTGATTTATTTTTTAAAAAGGAGCTGCCACTTAAAAATAGAATTTAATAGGGTGACACCTGTGGCTCAAGGAGTAGGGCGCCAGCCCCACATACTTGAGGTGGCAGGTTCAAAACCTGGCCCTGGCTCGGCACCTCTGGCTCAATGGGCTAAGGCACCAGCCATGTACACCTGAGCTGGTGGGTTTGAATCCAGCCCCGGCCCGCCAAACAATGACAGCTGCAACCAAAAAAATGGCCGGTTGTTGTGGCGGGCACCTGCAGTCCCAGCTACTTGGGAGGCAGAGGCAGGAGACTCGCTTGAGCCCAGGAATTGGAGGTTGCTGTGAGCTATGATGCCACAGCACTCTATCCAGGGTGACGGCTTGAGGCTCTGTCTCAAAAAAAAAAAAAAAAAACCTGGCCCTGGCCAAAAGCTGCAAAAAAAAAAGTTAATAAATGAATATACAGCCAGGCACAGTGGCCCACATCTGTATTCCCAGCAATCTGGGTAATACAGGGAAACTTCATCTCTTTAAAAGTGTGGATGTGTATAAAAAGTAATTTTATACTTTGGTGGACAGTGTATATTGGACTCAATCTTCAAAGGACACAGTGTTATCTTTTTTAATCTAGTAACTATAGTAGTCTAGAAAATCTATTAAAACTCTCTAGCTGCTAAAATCTAGAAATGGTGAATAAACACTAACATCCTTTGAAAAGTTTAGCTAAGTTCTCAAGAAAGTAGGGAACTGGCTCAGCACCTGTAGCTCAGTGGTTAAGTTGCTGGCCACATACATGGAGGCTGGTGGGTTCAAACCTGGCCTGAGCCTGCTAAATAATAATGACAACTACAACAACAACAGCAAAAAAATAGCTAGGCATTGTGGCAGGTGCCAGCAGTCCCAGCTACTTGGGAGGCTGAGGCAAGAGAACTGCTTAAGCCCAAGAGTTTGTTTTGAGGTTGCTGTGAGCTGTGACTGACATCACAACACTACTAAGGGTGACATAGTGAGACTCTGTGAAAGAAGAGGGGAGGGAGGGGAAGGAAGAGGAGGGTGGGGGAGGGGAGAGAAGGGAAGGGGAGGAGGAGGGCAGGGGAGGAGGGGATAGGAGAGACCAATGAGAACACAAACATCATTAGCCATTAGGAAAACACAAAAAATGAAAACCACAATGAGACACCACTACAACCCCTGGCTAAAAATTTATAGGATGGCAAAACCAAGTGCTATGTGGACACAGAAGTGCAATTCTTGCACACTGCTGATAAGAATACAGAGTATAAAACTCTGGAAGAGTTTGGCAGGTTCTTATAAAGTTAGACATAAACTTACCATAAAACACAGTAATGCCTCTCCTAATAAATAACAGTATATGCGTACAAAGACAGATTGTACATACATGTTCATAGCAGCTTTACTCATAAGGGAACCAAACTACAAAAACTATCAAAATTTTATAAAGAGGTGCCCAACATGTAGAGAATATTTTGTAAAATTCTGTAATGAATATTCATGGATTACTATTAAAAATATTACGGTATGGGGCAGCACCTGTGGCTCCATGGGTAGGGCGCCAGCCCCAAATACGGAGGGTGGCAGGTTCAAACCCAGCCCCAATCAAACTGCAATAACAACAACAAATAGCCAGGCGTTGTGATGGGCACCTGTATTCCCAGCTACTTGGGAGGCTGAGGTAAGAGAATCGCCTAGGTCCAGGAATTGGAGTTCACTGTGAGCTGTGATGCCACAGCACTCTACCGAGGGCAATAAGTAAGACTTTGTCTCTAAACAAAATAAAACAAACAAAAAAATTACGGTAGAAGAGTCCAGACAAGAGTATGTACTATATGATTTTGGTCATATACCACCCTGGAAAAGATTAATCTATAGTCACTGGATGCAGATAAATAGTTGGTGGGGCGCAGGAAGGGGGTAAAAGAGAATGACTGGGAAAGATATAGGGAACTTTTGGGGGTTAAGAAAATACTATATATATCTTGATTGTGGTGATGGAAATACTATATATATCTTGATTGTGGTGATGGCTACTCAGGCATATAAATTTGACAAAACTTATCTGATTGTGTGTGGAAAATGGGCACATTTTATTGTAAGAAGATTATACCTCAATAAAGTTCATTTTTAAAATGATATGCTCATTTTGTATTTGATAACCTAGGTACACAGATACAATTTCTTTTTGTGGTACAATTTTACTGTGAACACAATCATTCATAATAAACCCTATACACAAAAGATGGAATAACGCAAAGGCTGACAGATAATTAACTGTTAAAAAGCCCATGTATCAATGTAATGTACCACATTAATAGAATAAAGGGGAAAAAACACATCAACATCTCAATTAATGCAAAAAAGCATCTGACAAAATTAAAGACTCTTTCATGATAAAAACACTCAACAAACTAGGAATATAAGAGAACATCCCAACACGATAAAGAACATTATGAAAAACTCACAGCTAGATTCAATAAAGACTCCTCCCACCACTCCAAGATCAGGTTGCCTGATTTTGTCACTTGTAGGGGCAGTTCTAGCCAGAGCAACTAGACAAGAAAATAAAAGGCATCCACAGTTGAAAGAAAGAAAATTATTTCTATTCACAGATAACATAATCTTATACATAGAAAATACTAAAGAATCCATGAAAAATACTATTAGAGTTAATAAGCAAATTCAGCAAAATTTCAAGATAAAAGATCACCCCACAAAAATAAGTTGTGTTTCTATATACTACTATTTAACAATTTCAAAAATGAAGTTAAGAAAACAATCTCGCTTGAAGAAGAGCATCATAGAATAAAATACTAAGGAGTAAATTTAGCCAAGGGAAGTGTTAAGACCTATACACTGAAAACCATGAAACACTGCTGAAAGAAATTAAGGACCTAAATAAGTGGAAAAATATCCTACATTTGTGAACTGAAAGACTTAATTTTTTTTTTTTTTAAATCTGGAACTAAAAAAGGGATTATGTTTATTAAGGGCAAGGGGATGCAAACAATGTAAGAAAACAAAAGCTCATCTGGCATTTAATTAACTTTTTCTTCTCTCTTTGACAAATGGGAGTTCGATTTTATTCATATATATTCTAAGGATCCTGATCTGCTCATGAAATCCTTATATAGGGAGAAGCTGTGGGGCAGATGTTTGAAGCAATCCTTTGAGAGAACACTTTTCAGGGCAGAGTAATTGCTTGGTACTGCCTACTTCTTTCCTTTCTGCTTCATGTGTACTACAAAATAGTCATTGCACGCAATGGTGAGGCCCGCAATTAGGGGAAAGAAGTTCTGGGAGCCTACTTTGCCATCTCAGCACTGGTCCAGGTCCTTTGTTATTTTGTCTAAGGCCAGAGGGTCTTTTTGATTTTCCAAAAATCCCGGGAACTCATCCATGAACAGGCTGAGGTCCTCCTTTGTTAAGTAGCCTTTATCCCCAGCAAATTTGTGAAAGATAACATCATGGTTTCCATGGCATGCTCCATCTGAGATGGCATTTTGGTGAGGTCTACTGGGCCGAGGGGTACGGTGAATGCTAGCTGGCTGGGGAGTGGGGCCAAGACTTAATATTGTTAAGATAGCAATACTCTCCAAAGTCATCTACAGATTCAATGTCATGCCTATCATCCTTTTTTATTCTAACGGCCTTTTTTATTAACGAAGAAATAAAAAAGCTAATCCTAAATTTTAACATGGAATTGCAAGGGACCCTAAACAGCCAAAACAATCTTGAAAAAGAGAAATAAAGTTGGAGAAAATCATATTTCCTGATTTCAAAACTTACTACAGTGCAATGATAATCATAAGGAGAGATATATATAGATCAATGGAATAGTGGGAGTACAGAAATAAACTCATACATCTATGGTTAACTAATTTTTGAGAAGAGTGCTCAGATAGTCCAATGGAGAAAGAATAGGCTCTTCAACAAATGGCACTGGGACAAATGGATATCCACAAGTTAAAAAATAAATCCTTGCTTCATAATATACACAAAATTTAACTCAAGGTAGATTAAAAACTTTAATATAGGGCGGCGCCTGTGGTTCATCAAGTAGGGCACCGGCCCCATATACCGAAGGTAGCGGGTTCAAACCCAGCCTCGGCTGAACTGCAAAAACAGAAAAATAGCCGGGTGTTGTGGCGGGCGCCTGTAGTCCCAGCTACTCGGGAGGCTGAGGCAAGAGAATTGCCTAAGCCCAGGAGTTGGAGGTTGCTGTGAGCTGTGTGACGCCACGGCACTCTACTGAGGGCAATAAATTGATACTCTGTCTCTACAAAAAAAAAAAAAAAAAAAAAAACAACTTTAATATAAAAGCTAAAACCAAAGCTAAGTCTTTGTGACCCTGAATTGGAAATGGATTCTTAGATATGACATTAAAAAGCATAAGCAACAAAAGAAAAAC
>CAUYRH010100940.1:0-27469 GCA_963574655.1 Perodicticus potto
AAAAAGGCTTAAAGCACTGCTCTATGTGTTTGGGGAGTGGAGTGTAAATTGGTACAACCACAATGAAAGGCAACAGCTATCAAAATTACACATGTGTATGGTCCATGACCCAGCAATTTCACTTCCAGGAATTTATCCTCAAATGCACCCCACTCACTCACATGTGAAATAACTTAAGCACAGTATTCATCACATCTTTTTACTAGCAGGTGGTTAGAAAACAAACTGTTCATCAATGGGAACTTGGTTAAATAAATTATGGTATCTCTTTTAAATGGAATATTATTGCATCGAAAAAGAAAACAAAGAATAAGAAACAAGGTAGCTCTTTTCGTCCTGTTAGAACTGATTTCTAGGATATATGGTCAAATAAAAAAAGTAAGGGAATGGCTCGGCGCCTGTGGCTCAATGGGCTAAGGCGCCAGCCACGTACACCTGAGCTGGCGGGTTCAAATCCAGCCCGGGCCCGCCAAACAACAAAGACAGCTGCAAACAAAAAATGGCTGGGTGTTGTGGCGGGCGCCTGTAGTCCCAGCTGCTTGGGAGGCGGAGGCAGGAGACTCGCTTGAGCCCAGGAATTGGAGGTTGCTGTGAGCTGTGATGCCATGGCACTCTACCCAGGGCGATAGCTTGAGGCTCTGTCTCAAAAAAAAAAAAAAAGTAAGGGAAGAAACACTCATATAAAATGAAAATGGAAATAATTCAAGTCCTCTATGGAGTGTTCGACTGCAGAATTGAAAATCTCTGGGCTCCTTGTGATATGGGACAGAAACTCCTTATTGTTTAAGCCAGCTGTGATTTGTAGCCAAAAGCATCTACATGTTTAACTGAAAGGTGTGGGGAGGGTTTTGAATTTGGACCCAGAATAATGCAGAAGTGGGAGATAACTCGGTGACTTGCAGAAATTCTCCAGCTTACCCCATATCAACTCTAGTGGGCACTGCCAATGCTTCCCCCTTCTCAGAATTCTGAGCTCTGAACCACAGAGCAGTCATTCACATGATGCCGCCATAGGGGTTTCTGTGTAGAGAAGCAATTTGGCAGGATTTAACCTGCCTTGATTCTTTCTTAAATGCGACCTCCTTGGAGCAACAAGCTAAAAGCCTGGCAGAATATATTTATAGTCAGGGAGCAAGAGGGCAATGCAATGAATGCTAGAATCAAGCCTTATAAGGTGGAACTTGAACAAACCACTCTGCCCACAGGAGGACCCAGATAGTCCAGGCTTGCTGTAGTGATTACAAAATGGAGAACTCTCTGAATCAAGCCACATGGCCTGAGATCTTGTCCACATAGCTGGAAGTGTCCTGCCAGTATCATCAATACAATTTTAAGGACTCACTTGTCTGTTCATTTAAGAAAAACAAATATTTGGGCTGGGCCCAGTGGCTCATGCATGTAATCCTAGCACTCTAGGAGGCCAACTGGGTGGATTACTTGAGCTCAAGAGTTTGAGACCAGCCTGAAACTCTGTCTCTACTAAAAATAGAAAAAATTATATATTTTCTATGAAAATTATCTAAACTATCTACAGGACTACATGCCTGTATTCCCAGCTACTTGGGAACCTGAGGCAGGAGGATTGTTTGAGCCTAAAAGTTTGAGGTTGCTGGGAGCTAGGCTGAGGCCATGGCACTCTAGCTTGGGTGACACACTGAGACTGTCTAAAAAAAAAAGAAGAAGAAAAGAAAAGAAAAAAAATTCTTTCTGCACTCTGCTAGGTGCTGGAGTTACAACAGTGAGCAAAACTGAAACGATCTTAACTTTATTGACTCACAGTTTAGAACAGGGAATGGCGACTAAATAATTATCAAATAGGTATACAATTACATCTGAGTTAAATATTATAGAGGAAAGTCTCATGGTAGATAAGAGTAGCTTGGAAAAAAATCTATATTAGAATGGGGATCAGAAAGGCCTGCCTGAGGAAATGACAGCTGAGCTGACGTCTGAAGAATGAGTGGGAGTTAACTAGGTAATGTGGGGGAAGAACATTCAAGGCACATTTCTAGCTAAGGCCCTGGGGTGGGAGGGAGCATGGAAAACTCAAGGAACTGAATGAAGGCCAGAGTGGTTGCAGGGCAGAGAGTAGGGAGGCGTGTGCTATGAGGGGTGGCAGGAGCAGCAAGGTGGGTAAGGCAAGACAAAGCCATAGAGGTGGCATAAAGCATTATTATGAGAACAACAGAAAATGATTTGTGGTACAAAGTTATGTCTCATTATCCACTTCCCACCTTTATTCCTTTAATATTGGTACCTCCGAGTTTGGGGTCAGTACATGGCTATCCAATTAAAAACCATTTCCCCAATACCTTTGTGCAGGCTTGCTCATGTGACTGATTCTGACCAATGGGCTGTGAGCAGAAGAAGGGTAGGCTCCCATTTTCCTCCTGCCCTCTTCTCACTGGCTCTATCCAGACATGAAGGTGGGAGCTGAGGAGCCATTCTAGACCAAGAGAGTGGACCCATATGTTGAGGATGGCAAAACAACAAAGTGGAGGGAAGCTGCTCCATACTGCAGTCATAGCAATCCTGGGCTATCAAGGTCAGATCTTATGTGGCCAATTGATAAACTTCTAATGAAATCTTGAAATGATCACTATGGCTGCTGTGTGGAGGGTAAAAGCAGTAAGATCAACCATTGGAGTCACTTACTGAGGAAGGTAGAGTCATGAGCCTACAAAGTAGCTGTGAAGATGGGACTAGACCCTATTAGGACACATTTTGTTAGGTTTAGTGGAATGAGCATGGATTCTAGTCTCAGGGAGAGCTAAGTTTTGCTTTTGGATCCACTACTCTGTTGCTGTGTGACCATGGGCAAGGTACTAAGTATCTCCAAGTCTCATTTATAAACCCTTATCGAGGTTCTTTGTTGGGAGTTAGATGATTAATTTTTTTTTTTTTTTGTGACAGAGTCTTATTATGTCGCCCTCGGTAGAGTGCCGTGGCTACACAACTCACAGCAACCAACTCTGAGCTTAGGTGATTCTCTTGCCTCAGCTGCCTGAGTAGCTGGGACTACAGGTGCCCACCAGAACACCCAGCTATTTTTTGTTGTTGTTGCAGTTTGGCCGGGATCAGGTTCGAACCCGCCACTTTCGGTATATGAGGCCAGTGCTCAACCCACTGAGCTACAGGCACTGCCCTAGATTAATTTTATGACAGTCTTTGGACTTGAGCTGCAATATTGACTTTCCTGGATCCCCAGTCTGATGGTCCTATCTGGAGATAATTGACTCACCAGGCTCCATAATCACATGAGCCAATTCCTTAAAATCAGTCTCTCTCTCTCTCTTTTAATGTGTGTGTGTGTTTATGTGTACCTACCTACATGTCCTATTGGTTCTGTTTTTCTGGAGAACCCTGACTAACGGGTGGGTAACTTTCTTTTAATCTATAATATGCATAGAACAAAGTGGGCAAATGAGAACGGCACAGCTCAATGAACTTTTACAAAATGAACACACTCAACCACCATCCTCAAGAAGATCCTACATATAGAATATTGGAATTCTATGAAGATAGCTACAGTAGTGGCATAGTGTGTTATTCTAAATCCCTATATAAAAACAAACATAACAAACAGCAAAATTAAAACCCTATGGATGACATTTACAACAAAATTTGGTGGCAAGATATCCCCAGGAGCCCCAAAATACACGTGCAAGCAGACAAGGATAGGCAGCAAGACCTGCATGGTTCCGGTGTTTGTGCAGAGGAACACAGAGGCAGGTGCAGCTCTTCTGAGGGAACTGAGCAAAGGAGAACACCAGCGTGACCAGTAGGTGTTCATGGATCAGGCTGAGAAGGCAGGTTGGGAGGGGTTTTGCCTAGTTCAGTAGCAGGTGAGCACAGCAGCCTGCAGCAAGATCTGAAATGAGGCAGTTGGGCCTTTGTGAACTTAGGAGAAGAATCAAATGGAGCAGGCTAGGGACAACAGAGAGAAAGAAAAGACAAGGCCTGGATAAAAAGGAGGAGGGAAGCACAGGCAGGAAATCTCATGAAGCACGTGGTCATATTTTTATTACTATAGGAAAATAACAAGAGGAAAATCTGTGAAGTTAGAAGCGCTACCCTCCCATTAAAAGCTTGGGGAAACAAATTTCATGCAAACATAAGCAACACAGACGCTTAAGGCCAAAGCACATATGGAGTTATTATATACTCACAGGCAATGAAAGCATGCCAGAAAGACATGCCCCAGAGCAGATAAAAATTGGAACCATAACTATTTAAAAAGAAGATAAAAGACATTAAGAATAATGTAAGACATGAAAGAACAACATAAATCAGAGTTAGGAAAGCTCTGAAATGTCGTCACAAATCAGAAAAGAATTAGAAATGAAAGAAAAAGTAATTTCAAAAGGAAAGACTAAATTGGAAGAACACTGGAGAGAATTAATGCAGCAGATAATGCCCTAAGAGAAATAGAGGATGAAAAGGAGAAAAATATGAAAAATTGAAATGAAATTTTAAAAGAGATGAAAAGGAATTCAAAGACAGAGAGAATTACAAATATTGAAGATAGGCAAGTAAGACCCAACACACAGAGAATAGAAATCCCTGAGGGAGAAAATCAAAGCAAGGGAACAGAATGAATACTGCCAGGGAGGCTCACATGGGAAGGCACTGAGTCATCATATCAAGGGTCAGCAGGGTGCTGAGGCCTCCTGCCAACAGCCATGCAAATAAGCCTGCTGGTAGGCCCATCAGCTATTCAAATGACTACAGTTCCATTGTTGTAAACTCCCAAATTCCTTATCTCAGAGGCTGGCAGCTAATGAATGCTTATTATTTTAAGCCACTAAGTTTTAGAGAGTTTTTTTAATTTTTTATATTTTTTTATGCAGCAATGGGTAAATAATTCAATTGGCATTAGGGAAACTTCTAGTATGAGGTTATTTCAAATATTCCTGCTAAACATATCCCAGTAGAGTGTATCTTATGGTGAATATATGTGCATTTCTGTTGGTTATAAACCTAGAAATGAAAACGCTGGATCACATGATATATACATATTCAGTTTTAGTATAATAGATACTGCAAAAGAGTTTTTTACAGGGCAAGTATCAATTTACACCCTCTCTGGGCATGTATAAGAGTTCTTACTGCTCGTAATCTCACCAGTATTTGTTATTTTCTGTCGTTTTCATTTTTACCTTTTTTTTTTTTTTTTTGCAATTTTGGCTGAGGCCATGCTTGAACCCGCCATCCCCGGTATATGGGGCAGGTGCCCTACTCCTTGAGCAACAGGTGCTGCCCTCATTTTAACCATTTTGATAGGCTGTAGTGGAATCTCATTATGGTTTTAATTTGAGATTAAAGCTCTTAAATGTTGTAACAGAAATCAGAAAAGATTTTCTGATTTTCCCTGGTGTCCAATGAGATTTAGGCTCAATGGTCATTTAGATATACCCATTTATAAAATATCTGTTCAAGCCTGTTTTGGGAGGGGGAGAGACTCACTCTGTGCCCTGGGTAGAGTGGTGTAGTGTCACCATAGCTCACAGCAACCTTAAACTCTTGGGCTCTAGAAATCCTCTTTCCTCAGCCTCCCAAATAGCTGGGACTTCAGGTCCCCAGCACTATAACCGGCTAGTTTTTCTATTTTTAGTAGAGACAGAATCTCACTTTTACTCAGGCTGGTCTCAAACTCCTGAGCTCAGGTGATCCACCTGCCTCAGCCTCCCAGAATGGTAGGATTACAGGTGTGAGCAACCATGCCTGGCCTATTCTGCTCCATTTGTATTTCCTTACACCAACACTGCACTGGCTTAATTATTAGAGATTCAAAGTAAGTCTTACAGCTCGGCGCCTGTAGCTCAACGACTAAGGGCGCCAGTCACATACACCTGAGCTGGTGGGTTCAAATCCAGCCTGGGCCTGCTGAACAACAATGACAACTGCAACAATATTTCACTCTACTCTGACCCTTGATGTGCAAGTGGCCCTGCACAGGGGTCTCAGCCTATTGGGGTTAGGAGGTCATCTGCCTAGGATGGAGACCTAGCCCAGGGTATAGGAGCTCCAATGGGCGAGGAGGGCATCCCCATGGAAAGGTAGTCCAGTGCAGGGTGTCAGAGCCCACATAGATGGAGGAAGGTTTCTACATGTTAGGTGGCCTGGGATGGTATATTGGTGCCCTAGCAGGGGAGGAAAACATTCTTACGTGGTACAAGGTGTCATTCCCAGGAGGAGTGAGAAGAACTTTGACACCATGGTACAATGTCAGAATCCAAGTGGAGTTAGAATGTAATTCATGGAAGGTTTGGGAAGGAGACAACATGAGAGTGATGTTGATATTGTCACCATAAACAAGGATCGATACAGGCGGCACCCATAGCACAGTGGTTACAGCACCAGCCACATACCGAGGCTGGCAGGTTTGAACCTGGCTGGGCCGGTGAAAGCAACAATGACAACTGCGACAACAACAACAACAAAAAATAGCCAGGTGTTGTGGCAGGCTCCCAGCTACTTGGAAGGCTGAGGCTAGAGAATCGTTTAAGCCCAGGAGTTGGAGGTTGCTGTGTGCTGTGACACAATGGTACTCTACTGAGGGTGACACAATGAGACTCTGTCTCAAAAAAAAAAAAAAGGATCGATATTGTAAAGAAATAGATTGAAGAAAATGGAAGCCAGGGCGCTGCCTGTGGCTCATCAAGTAGGGCGCCGGCCCCATATACCAAAGGTGGCGGGTTCAAACCCAGCCCCGCCAAACTGCAACAACAACAACAAAAAAAGCCGGGCATTGTGGTGGACACCTGTAGTCCCAGCTACTCAGGAGGCTGAGGCAAGAGAATCGCCTAAGCCCAGGAGTTGGAGGTTGCTGTGAGCTGTGTGACGCCACGGCACTCTACCGAGGGCGAAAAAGTGAGACTCTGTCTCTACCAAAAAAAAAGAAAAGAAAATGGAAGCCAGTTTTCTCACTGATGGAGAAAGAAGTTACAAATATGGAAAGAGATAGAAGTTGAGAGAATGATGGTGTGTTGGATTAGAATTAGAGGTATTAGTGTCAACTCAAAGCTTTCAATATAAAGGCAGTCCCCTGTTTATGAACAAGATAGGTTCTGTAGGGTTTTTTTAAGCTGAATTTGTATGTGAATTGGAAGAGGTACATTTTTTATCTCTGACTTGCAATAGCTTCCATTCATAAGTGTGAGGTGAATATCAATTGGCTGTTTGTAACTTGGGGACTTAGAGTAATAGCTTCTGCTTGTAAGTACAAGTTGTATGTAAGTCATATGATTGTAACTTGGGGACTGCTTGTACATCCAATTGATGTAGAAATATGTGTGTGTGTGTATACATGGGCATCTTTCTTAGTTGTATCCACTAAAAGGGGCCAGGAACAGCAACAGTGCAAGAGCAATGAGCATATCCAGCACCCAGATATTAGTTTGTAACTTTTTTTTCCCTAACTGGAATGACTGCTCTTTGGAGAAATAGGTGATTCCAGGCCTGAGGCAGGAACAATACAAGATACGCCTAGATTACCTTGTGCCAGAAAATAAAGAAATGCTCAAAGAAAAATATTGGGCCAATTGTGGTGGCTCATGTCTGCAATCCCAGAACTTTAGGAGAGGATCACTTGAGCTAGTAGTTCAAGGTTATAGTGAGCTGTGATCATGCCACTGAACTCCAGTATGGGTAACAGAGTGAGACTTCATCTCTAAAAAAGAAAAAGGAGTGTAGTGCCTGTGGCTCCAGGAGTGGGGTGCTGGCCCCATGTGCCAGAGGTGGTGGGCTCAAACCCAGCCCCGGCCAAAAACTGTAACAAAAAAAAAATAAAAAAAAAGGAAGAAGAAGAAGAGCAAAAGGAAGAAAGAAGAGGATGAGGAGAAGATTCATTCCATCAAACAGACATAGAAACTAGCTTAAAGAATCTCCCATTGGCCTTGGGATAATTTGAACATTGATCGAAATAAAGATAGTAACAGATTATAACACATTAAATAAAATAGGAATCTATGAATCTTTTTGATAAAAATAAATTAATTAATTCAAAATTTTATGAAGAATAAGATATTTATGTAGTTTCAAAGCATCTTGCCAAGGAGTAAAGAATAACTTTACTATGGAGAGCTTTGCCAAGGGATAAAGAATAAGTTTCATTCTTATCAAATGATCAAGGTTAAACTCACCAGTGGAGAGATATAACAGCTGAGTGCAATGTGGAACCCTAGATTAATTCATGGAACTGAATAGGGGCCTTAGTAGGCAACTGGTGAAATTTGAATAAGATTATGTAGGTTGGCTCGGCGCCTATGGCTCAACGGGCTAAGGTGCCAGCCACGTACACCTGAGCTGGCAGGTTCAAATCCAGCCTGGGCCCACCAAACAACAATGACGGCTGCAACCAAAAATGGCCGGGTGTTGTGGCGGGTGCCTGTAGTCCCAGCTACTTGGGAGGCAGAGGCAGGAGACTCGCTTGATCCCAGGAATTGGAGGTTGCTGTGAGCTGTGATGCCACAGCACTCTCTCCAGGGTGACAGCTTGAGGCTCTGTCTCAAAAAATAAATAAATAAATAAATAAAATTTAAAAAAAGATTATGTAGGTTATTTAATAGTAATGTGTCAACATTAATTTCCTGATTTTGAAAGTTACATTGGTGGTAGAGAAAATCCCTGTAATGGACTGAATGTTTATGTCCTCCAGCTCCAAATTCATATGTTGAAATCCTAGCCTCCAAGGTGATGATATAAGGTGTGGACTTTGGAAGATAATTAGGTCAGGTAAGGATTAGTGACTGTATGAAAGAGGTCTCAGAGAACTCCGTTGCCCTTCCACCAAGTAAGGCTACAGTGAGAGGAAGGATGTCCATGAGGAACTGGGCTTTCCTCAGACAAGGAGGCTGCCAGCACCTTGATCATGGACTTCCCAGCCTCCAGAACTGTGAGAAATAAACTTCTTTTTCTTTTTTTTAAAAGAGCCACTTTTTTTTTTTTTTTTTTTTTGCAGTTTTTGGCCAGGTCTGGGTTTGAACCTGCCACCTCTGATATATGGGGCCGGCGCCCTATTCACTGAGTCACAGGTGCTGCCCTAAATTTCTGATTTTTATAAATCACCCAGTTTATGGTATTTTGTTACAGCAGCCTGGTGGACCAAGACAGGCTTTGTGGTAGGAAATACAGACTAAAGTACTTGTGGGTGATGAGGCATCATGTGGGCAACTTACCTTCAAATGTGTCAAATCAAAATGTTCTTTGTACTGTTAAAAAACAAACAAACAAACAAGAACCTATAATTATTCTGGACTTGAAAGAGTATTTATCTGGAGTATTTATATATGAAGCAGGAAGGGCAACACCACTTCCAGGAGGAACGAAGTTTTACCCAGAATGAGGCTTTGATTGCAATCTGTGCAGCCTCCAACTGTGAATTCCTTAGAGATAGGTCCCTTATTTAAAGGTGCAAGGGTAGGTTTTGTGGGGCCTGAGGATTATACAATCTTGAAGGCCCTTCTTAAGAAAGAGATTATAAAATTGTGAGTATAATATTAGGCAGGAAAATGAGGGTTTATTTAGAATGAGAAAAGAAGTTACAACAAATTATACATTCTAAAAATGTGACAAATATTGTAAACATTACACAATCCAGAAAAAAAAATAATACTTTTCTAAAGTTAACTGCTTTGTCTATCCTTCTGTAATACTTTTTTACGACATATCTTACCCGTACACTCTGATTACATCCTCATCTGTCAATTTTGTAGTATCAGTGTCTAAGAAAGAATAGAAAGATAGTTCAGTCTTTAGCATGAGTAATAAAAATCTCTTGTTTTTTTAATTATTTGTAGCTTTTTTGTTTTGAGACAGAGTCTCAAGCTGTTGCCCTGGGTAGAGTGCTGTGGCATCAGCGCTCACAGCAACCTCCAACTCTTGGGCTCAAGCGATTTTCCTGCCTTTGCCTCCCAAGTAGCTGGGACTACAGGCGCCCCCCACAACACCCGGCTATTTTTTGGTTGCAGCCGTCATTGTTGTTTGGTGGCTTGGGCTGGATTTGAACCTGCCAGTTCAGGTGTATGTGGCTGGTGCTTTAGCCACTTGAGCCACAGGCGCCGAGCCTAATTATTTGTAGCTTTAAAAACTTTTTTTTGGCTTCAAAACTCATTGATAATGTCATATAAATCTTTAAGATTATTACCTATGATAGCTTGGGAAAACCATTACCAAGTTTCTTCCATATATGAATTGTATGATTTCAGGACACAACTGAATATATTCCTGACAAGAAAGAAGTTCCATTTTTGTGTCTGGGAAAAACGGAAATCTCCATTTGCAATTTTACACTTCCTATGATTAAAAAACTCTTCTATAGACAAGCTTTTAGCTCCACACATTTTAAACCTTGTTTGCTGTCCTTATTCATACACTGGGTGCTGTAGGACATGTCTATGTTTTTTTTTTCTTTTTTTGCAGTTTTTGACCAGGGCTGGGTTTGAACCTGCCACCCCTGGCATATGGGGCCGGCACCCTACTCCTTTGAGCCACAGGTGCCGTCCCTGTTTGCTGGTTTTTTTAGAGACAGGATCTTTGTCTGTCACCCAGTCTAAAATGCAGTGGCTCAATCACAGCTCACTGCAACCTTGAACTCCTGGGCTCAAGTGATCCTCCCACGTCAGCCTCCTGAGTAGCTGGGACCATGGGTGTGAGCCACTGTGCCCGGCTGTGCATGTTACAAATTCTGATCCCACATTGCTCCCTGATGCTGGGTCAGTTGGCAAAGTGAATGGACACTAGTCATATAGTTGGAAGACACTTTCATATCAGATGTCAAGTAATAGTTAACTATATATAGAATCATCTACAAAGTATACAACCGTAGCCCTCTGTCTGGATTGAATGGTAGCCCCCCCCAAAAAGGATATGTTCATGTCTTAACCTAAAGAACCTGCATATGTGATCTTACTTGGTAAAAGCATCTTTGCAGATGGAAGTAAGTCAAGTATCTTGAGGTAAGATCATCCTGGATTTAGTGTGGGCCCCTAATCCAATGACAGGTATATCTTCAAGAAAAATGTAGAGGCCATGGCAATGGCTTATAATTGTAATCCTAGCACTCTGGGAGGCCGAGGCATGAGGATACCCTGAGCTCAGGAGTTCCAGACTAGTCTGAGCAAGAGTGAGACCCATCTCTACTAAAAATAGAAAGATGAGCAGGGCATGCTGGCAAGAGCTTGTAGTCTCCGCTACTTGGGAAGCTGAGGTAAGAGGATGGCTTGAAGCCAAGAGTTTGAGGTTGTTATGCACTAGGCTAACACCATGCCGCTCTATTCTGGGCAACAGTGTGAAACTCTGTCAGGAAGGGAGGGAGGGAGGAAGGAAGGGAGGGAGGGAGGGAGGGAGGGGAAGGGAAGGGAAGGGAAGGGAAGGAAGGAAGGAAGGAAATATAGAGAGAAGAGACACAAGAGATGGTAATACAAAGACAGAGGCGGAGACTGGAGTGATGCGCGTATAAGCGAAGAAATGCCCAGGATTGCTGGCAGTCCAAGAATCTGGGAGAGCGGCATGGAATAGACGTCTCCCTTAGAGCCTCCAGGAAAGACTACCCTGCCAACACTGTGATTCTGGACTGTAAGTGAAAAATTTCTGTTGTTTTAAGCCACCGAGTTTGTGGTAATTTGTTATGGCAGCCCTAGGGGATTCATCAACTACTAAACCTAAATTAAATATTCCAATTTTGGCTTGGTCCCAGAAACAGTTGTAGCATTTCAACACCCTTTAGTGTAAGAGAATGGTAACAGAGGGAAGGCTGAAGTGGAAAGAGTGTAGGCTTAACCAGTTCAAGCTAAAATATTGGTTTAAACTGTAGGAAAAACACATAATCCTCTGAACACAACACTAAGGCCCCTTCCAGGACCTTCAAGGAGCCTGGCCATCCGAAAGTCCCTAAGCTTATGTCTAGTAAATTTTACAGATCTACCTCTGTGTAGGAGGCAATGTAGTGTTATGAAGACAAACTCGGGAGCCAGAATGCCTCTGTTCAAATTCTAGTTTCACTACCATCTAGCTGCTGACTTCAGACAACCTTTCTGTGCCCCTAATTTCTTCCTTTGTAAAATATCAATATCTGCCTTCGAGGGTGATTGATCCAATTAAGTAACATAATATATATAAAGCACATAATACATGTAATGCACAGACTACATGTGCCCCATGCTATGTACCCAATGTTCATTTGTCACTTTATGCTTTACTCACAAGTCGTTGTCTTGTTGTTGACGGAATGGCTTAAAAAAAGAAAATGGAGGGGGGTGCCTGTGGCTCAGTGAGTAGGGTGCCGGCCCCACATACTGAGGGTGGTGGGTTCAAACCCAGCTCCAGTCAAACAACAACAACAAAAATAGCCGGGCGTTGTGGCAGGCGCCTACAGTCCCAGCTACTTGAGAGGCTGAGGCAAGAGAATCGCCTAAGCCCAAGAGCTGGAGGTTGCTGTGAGCTGTGACGTCACGGCACTCTACCGAGGGTGACAAAGTGAGACTCTATCTCTTAAAAAAAAAAAAAGAAGAAGAAAGAAAATGGGCTGTCCCAACTTTCTGGGAACTGAAACCTGAATCCCTGCCTTAGGCCAGTGGTCATGAGGGGCAGGGAATGTCTCTTGTTCTTTGTGCCAGGAAATTGTCTGGGTGGAGGTCACAAGATCTTAGCTGAAGATGGTAAGGGCATAGGTCATGGGATCCTAAACCAAAGATGGGACTAATCTGGGTAGAGGTCACACAACTGTTGCAGAGGCCACTGAGAATATCTTGGCCCAAGATGGGATTATGAGATCACAACCTTTCTTTTTTTTTTGAGACAGAGTCTCAAGCTGTTGCCCTGAGTAGAGTGCCATGGCATCATATCTCCCAGCAGCTTCCAACTCTCGAGCTCAAGCAAGCTTTTTGCCTCAGTTTTTCTATTTTTAGTAGAGACAGGGTCTCGCTTTTGCTCAGGCTGTTCTCAAACTCGTGAGCTCAAGCAATCCACCCACCTCAGCCTCCTAGATTGCTAGGATTATAGGCGTGAGCCACTGGACCCGGCCCGATATTACAACCTTTAAAAGCTCTGTACTTCTGCTCAGAAGCAGGAATTTGGATTTTGAGACTATTGGCCATTTTCCTCCTTGCTAGCAAAGTAATAAACTTCTCTTTCCTTCTCCTCAAACTGCTTGTCCCTCTTTTTCTGATGTAGCTTCAGGGGACAAGTGCTGAATTCTTGGTAATAGTATCAAGCATTAGAGTTCAACGACAAATGAGAAACAGACCTTGCCTTGAGGAAGCTCATCACCTATAGGGGGGAGAGATGTATTAAATGATTATATTGTAATATATATATTTTTTGAAACAGAGCCTCAAGCTGTCACCCTGGGTAGAGTGCTGTGGCATCACAGCTCACAGCACTTCCAGTTCCTGGGCTCAAGCGAGTCTCTTGCCTCCACCTCCCAAGTAGCTGGGACTACGGGCCCCCGCCACAACTCCCGGCCATTTTTTGTTTGCAGCCATCATTGTCGTTTGACGGGCCCGGGCTAGATTCGAACCCGCCAGCTCAGGTGTACGTGGCTGGCGCCTTAGCCGCTTGAGCCACAGGCGCCGAGCCTATATTGTAATATTTTAAGTACAAGAGGTGTATGCTAACTGTGCAGATGTTACCAGAACACAGAGAAGGACCCTCAACCAGCTTGGTAGGGAATGGGAGTCAACCAGAAATGTGTTGGGTTGTATCTCAATACATTTGCATGACAGAATGATTTATTGAGCTATCAATTTTTGTATTTTTAAAATTCAATCATTGATTCTATTATTTATTGAATGCCTGCTACTTACCAGGCACTATTCTGAGCACCAGAGATACTGAGATGAACAAATATATCAAAAAGCTCTGATCTTACTTATTTTGAAATGTACAAAATATTTACAAAATATTACAAAATATTCTCTTCATGTTGACCCCCCCTTTGTAAAAATTTTTAATAAATATTTTGTATATAAAGGTACATTTAGCTACAATTTCCCATTTTCCCTATGTATGTTGACTTTCTCTATGTATGTGACTTTGGGGACACCCTGTATTTTAAAAAGTAAGTTGGATAGATAGATATATGATAAAGAAATATAGCAAAAGGTTGATTATGTAATAGATGTGAGGTGGTAAATATATGTTTTCACCATACATGTCTCTCAATTTTTCTGTATTATCAGAAAATTTTCATAATGAAGTGTTGTTTTACCAACAGAGAATTAGCCACACAGTTGAACACTACATGCATTAAAAATGTTTTGGGGCTAGGCGCCTGTGGCTCAATGGGCTAAGGCGCCAGCCACGTACACCTGAGCTGGGAGGTTCAAATCCAGCCTGGGTCCGCCAAACAACAATGACGGCTGCAACCAAAAAATAGCCGGGCGTTGTGGTGGGTGCCTGTAGTCCCAGCTACTTCAGGAGGCAGAGGCAAGAGACTCACTTGAGCCCAGGAATTGGAGGTTGCTGTGAGCTGTGGATGCCACAGCACTCTATCCAGGGTGACAGCTTGAGGCTCTGTCTCAAAAAAAAAAAAAAATGTTTTGGTAGCCTATTTCAGCAGAAAGATGAATATTATTTGTTATAAACTTAGAAAAGGAAGGGTTCAAAACAGTAATTACAGGGCAGCCCCTATGGCTCAAAGGAGTATGGCGCTGGCCCCATATACTGGAAGTGGCGGGTTCAAACCCAGCCACAGCCAAAAACTGCAAAAAACCCCCAAAAACAGGGTGGCACCTGTGGCTCAGTGAGTAGGGTGCTGGCCCCATATACTGAAGGTGGCGGGTTCAAACCTGGTCCTGGCCTAACTGCAAAAAACAAAACAAAACAAAAAAACAGTAATTACAGGGTGATGCTGCTTTCTTTAAGCGCCCCTGGAAGGATGTTCCCTGGCAGCAGCACATGCAATGGTCCTGGGCATGTCCAGAGGGTTTGAGGAGCTTCAGGAAGGCAACTATAACTAAAGAGGGAAGGAGGAGACAGGTAATGAACGAGGTCAAAAAGATAAAGGAAGGGGGTCGGGTTAGATAAGCTGTTCTAGTTATCTATTTCTGCGCAAGAAATTATCTCAAATTTAGCGGTTTAAATCCACAACTACCTTTTTATATGTCACAACTTGTGGGTCAGGAATTTGGGCAGGACCCACCTAGGAAATTTTTCTGGTCTGCTAACATCAAGTGATTTCAATGTGTGATGTTGCATTGGCAGATGGGTTGGTCGTAGGATACAACATGCTTTCACTCTCCTGTCTGATGCCTTGGTAAGGATGGCTGGCAGGCTGAGCTCAGCTGGGCCCTTCTTCCTCTTCATGTAGTCTCAGGGCTGCTCCATGTGGTCTCTCTATCAGGGCCGTTGGATTTCTTACATGATGTCCTAAGGGTCTAAGAACAAGTGTTTTAAGTGATAGGAAACAAAGTTGCCAGTCTTCTAAGATCTGGCTTCAGAAAAGGACACAGTGACACTTCTGCCATATTCTATTGATCAAAGCAGTCATGGACCTCCCTTCACCCAGATTTGGGGAAAGGCAGGCTTCAGTACACCTCTCAATGAGAGGAGTGTCAAAGAATTTGTGACTATTAGGCCCTTGCAGGTCATAGTGAAGACTTCGGCTTTTACTCTGAGATGGGAGCCGTTGGAGGGTTTTAAGCAGAGGAGTGACATAATCTGGCTTTCATTTTAATGGGACCACTCTACCTGCCATTTTGAGAATAGACCATAAGGAAGGAAGAAGAAGGAAGACCAGTGATGGGGGCTATTGCAACAAACCTAGCAAGAGATGATGATGGCTTGGGCCAAGGTGAAAGCAGAGGGCATGGTGAGCAATGGTTGAATTCTAGATATGTTTTGAAGGAAGAATCATTAAGATTCGCTAACGGATTCAATATGAGTGTGAAATAAAAATACCTTTATCAAGGATAAGGATAAAAGCATTCTTCTGAGTAATGAAAATACTAGAATTGCTATTAACAGAGGTGGTGGCACAGCAGGAGCAGATAGAGTGTGAGTATAGGAGTTGGTTTTGAACAAGATACAGCCAAGTAAAGATGTCAGGTAGGCATTGTGTTTAAGGAATTATTCCAGAATAGAGTTGCAAATTTGAATGTCATTGGCATATGGGTAAATTTCACCTACAGAGTGAATATAGAGAGAAGTCCAGGGACTGAGCCTGAAGCCTCTGACTCCCTCTTTTCTTTCTGCAAGTCTTCCTTGGTATACCTGGTCTCAGAAAAAGTTGATGTTTCAGATGTCACCTTCAGACCGTCTCTGTTCCACTATTTTGTGAAAACCTAAACTCATTAAGAAGATTGTGCTGGAGAAGTGACAGCTGTAGAGGCTTTGAGGAGAAGACAGAGGCAGGAGCTGTGCCAGGTGAGGGTATGATGTCACCAAGCCTAGGAGGGGCCAGGGCCTGTTCCCGAATGAGCATCAGGAGAATGGCTTTGCCCTGGGAATAAGGCTACACAGAGAGCCTTAGCCAGGCCAGATTTTACTCTTTGGGGTTTCCAGCTTTGGTAAAGATTTCTGTACTGATTAGATAAATAGATCAGGGTCAGAGAAAAGAGCTCAGAAACAGACCCATACAAATGTGGGAAGTGGAAAGTGTATCTATGATGGAAGTAGCATTGAAGATCAGTGGGAAAAAAGAGTAATTCATAAATGGTGCTGGGAAAGGAGATTTTCATTGTTACCAAAACTAATTGCTACCTCACACCAAATATAACAACAGGGTGGTGCCTGTGGCTCAAAGGAGTAGGGCACCGGCCCCATATACCGGAGGTGGCAAGTTCAAACCCAGTCCCGGCCAAAAAAAAAAAAAACCCCAAAAACTGCAAATATAAAAACAGATGACTTTAAGACATAAACATGAACAGAAAACTTTCAAACTTTTAAAAACCTTTTAAAGTTTTGGGTTTAGGAGAATATCAATTTTGAGTGAGGAAAAGACTTCTAAAATTACTTACACAGACCATAAAGGAAAAGATAACACATTAAAAAAAAATCTTCCATTCATTAAAAGACACCATTTTTTAAAAGGTTAAGTCAACATGTAGCCTGGTAGAAGATATAAACCACATGTAATTGTCAGGTAGTTAGCTACATATGAATGGGGCAGATGACCCGGCTATGGTTAGGCTATTCTGGATTGGTTTGGCTGACCTGGGCTATCATGGGAATGAGGCTGATTAAACCTTGCAGGTGGGTTGTTATCAAGGTCTTGCAGATAGGTTGTTTTCAAGACCTTGAAGGTGGGTTGTTTTGAGAACAGAGTTAATTAGAACCTTGGGAGACTTCCAAGAAGCAGCTGAGACTCCTCAGACTTATGTATAAAATCCAAAACAATGCTTTCCACATTGCCTACAGTCACTAGGACAGGGCCCGGCTTGCTGTACAAGTTGTTAATAAACTTCCTTTTTTTTGCTAAAACTTTACCTGCTCTTTTCAATTATTTTGGTGAATACCTTGAGCCACCTCACCACTCTAACATAATTAACAAGAGATTGGTATCCAGAATTGGTAAAGAAACTCCACAGATAAAAGGAGAAGATAAACTAATGAATAGAAATTAAGCAAGAGAGATGAGTAATTCATAGCAGAGGAAACCACAATGGCCAAAAAGAAAAACACAAACAATGCTTAACACCAGTGACAACTGGAGGACATTTACCTTATAAAAGAGAGCTACTGTATAATATAGAATGCTACCTCCTCTGTACCAATTTATTTACTCAATAGTTATTCATTGAATTCTAGGTGCTTGGAATATATTAGTGAACAAAAAGACAAAAATTCTGGATTTCGTGTTCTGTTTTGTTTTGTTTTGTTTTGTGACAGAGCCTCAAGCTGTCACCCTGGATGGAGTGCTGTGGCATCACAGCTCACAGCAACCTCCAATTCCTGGGCTCAAGTGAGTCTCCTGCCTCCGCCTCCCAAGTAGCTGGGACTACAGGCGCCCGCCACAACGCCCAGCCATTTTTTGGTTGCAGCTGTCCTAGTTGTTTGGCGGGCCCTAGGCTGGATTCGAACCCGCCAGCTCAGGTGTATGTGGCTGGCGCCTTAGCCTGTTGAGCCACAGGCGCCGAGCCTTGGATTTCATGTTCTAATATGTGTGTGGTTAAACAAAAAATACAATAAATAATGAAAATAATCTTGTAGGTTAGCAGATCACAAGTTCCAGAGAAAAAGTCAAGCAGGGGAAAGGAGATCAGCACTAGAGACTGGCAGGGGCCGGGGGCAGGTTACAATTTTAAATAGGCTGTGTCTTACTCAGCTCAGGCTGCCATACAAATATCACAGACTGGGTGGCTCAAACAAGAGAAATTTATTTTGTCCTTGCTCTATAGGCTGGAAGTATGAGATCAGGGTGCAATATGGTTGGCTTCTGGTGAGGGCTCTCTTCTTGGCTTGTAGATGGCTGCAATCTCCCTATGTGCTTACCTGGCAGAGAGAGAAAGCATGCATGCATAATCTCTCTGGTCTCTCTGGTCTCTCTCTCTCTCTTTTTTTGTTTGAGACAGAGTCTCACTCTGTCACCCAGGCTACAGCACAGTGGCATCTTCATAACTCACTGGAACCTCAAACTCTTGGGCTCAAGTGAGCCTCCTTCCTCAGCCACCCAAGTAGCAGGACTACAGATACGTGCCACCACACTCTGCTGATTTTTCTATTCTTTTGTAGAGACAGGGTCTTGTTCTCTGTTCAGGCTGGTCTCAAACTCCTGAGCTCAAGTGATCCTCCTACCTTGGCCTCCCAGAATGCTGGGATTATAGGCATGAGCCACCACCCCCCCAGTCTGGTGTTTCTTCTTATAAGGACACTAATACCATCATGAGGGCCCCACCCTCAGGACCTCATTTAAACCTAATCACCTCCCAAAGGCCCCATCTTCAAATCCTATCCCACTGGAGGTGAGGTTTCAACATATGAATTTTGGAAGCCACAATTCAGTCCATAGCAGTCTGGTTAAGATAGACATTTGGCTTTTGACCAAAGATTTCAATGAGATCAGGAAGTGAACCTGGTCTGATAGTGTTCTAGGAAGGAAAAATCAAAGTCAGTGCCAGGCCATGATGAGAGGTCAGTGTGGTGGGGAAAGAGGCTAATGAGGTAAGGGCAGAGGGAAGATTACGAGAAGGCAGTCGAAAAGCCATACTCTATTAAAAATATATATTCCAAATAAAATACTAATTATAATATTAATTACTTTATATATTAGTCATTTGATCAACATACAAAACACGTATTTTTTTTGGCCTTTCCAATGATATATAGCACAGGAATTTTGTCCATTTTGTTTACTGCCTGGCATGTAGTGGCACTTGGCAAGTATTTGTTGAATAAATAACATTTATGTATTACCAGGCTGGGCATGGTGGCTCATGACTGTAATCCCAGCACACTGGGAGGCTGACGTGGATGGATTGCTTGAGCTCACAAGTTCAAGACCAGTCTGAGCAACGGCGAGATCTTGTCTCAAAAAAAAATAGCTGGGCATTGTGGCAAGTGCCTGTAGTCCCAGCTACTTGGGAGGCTGAGGCAAGAGGATCACTTGAGCCCAAGAATTTGAGGTTGCTATGAGCTATGACTCCAGCACTCTACCAAGAGCAAGAAAGTGAGACTCTGTCTCAAAAAACATTTTTTTATATGTTACTTTAATGAGTTATTACTCATATATCAGAGTGACCCCAATTTAAAATCTGACTATATTACACAAGATGGTGGAGATCTGGAGCAACAGAAACTTGCATACATTGAAGATTAGGGGCATAAATTGGTAAAAACCCTTAGGAGAACAATTCGGCAACATGTGGTAAAGTTGGAAAAATGCATGCCAAATAACCCAGCAATTCTACTACCAGGTATATTCCCAGAGAAGTGATTGCACATGTGCACCAGGGACATATAAAATAATATTTATAACCTCATTGTTTGTAATAATAAAAAATTGAAAAAAACCGAAGTATCAGTCACCAGGAGAACAAATAAATAAAACTAATTATACTCATCCAGTGAAATGTTATACAGCAGGAAAAATCAACATCGACAAGGTAATCCATAAGAATAAATCTTACAAATTTAATGTACAGCAAAAAGTTTAATGTAGGTTTAAGATTAATATGGTATGGTTTCATATAAAGTTAAAAGTGAACAATTTTCTCTTTCAGATTGTATATGAAACCAGCACATTGTACCCCTTGATTGCACTAATGTATGCAGCTGTGATTTAATAAAAAAAAATAATAATAATAATAATAAAAAGTGAACAATTTTCTCTTGATAGATATAGATAGAGACAGAGAGATACATAGTTAGGGATAGATAGACGATAGATCTGAGTGTAGTGACAGACAAAATTCTGAGATGGGCTTTACAGCCACCTCCCATGTTACTTCCATTATTATTACATTAGATGTCAACAGGGATTTTGCATTATTGTTTAAAGTTACCAATATTTGACTTTAAAATAGGGAATTTTCTGGAAATACTGTGTAACCTTTTGCAGCAGGACAGAATCTCCATAAATAACTAAGACTGAATATTATCTTGCCCCAATAGGATTAATCCAGAAATCAGATTTAATTTAACTTCAAAAATATTAAAAGAGGCTCGGCGCCTGTGGCTCAACGGGCTAAGGCGCCAGCCACGTACACCTGAGCTGGTGGGTTCGAATCCAGCCCGGGCCCGCCAACAACAATGATGGCTGCAACCAAAAAATGGCCGGGTGTTGTGGTGGGCGCCTGTAGTCCCAGCCACTTGGGAGGCGGAGGCAGGAGACTCACTTTAGCCCAGGAATTGGAGGTTGCTGTGAGCTGTGATGCTACGGCACTCTATCCAGGGTGACAGCTTGAGGCTGTGTCTCAAACAAACAAACAAAAAAAAAAATTAAAAGAAAATTTCTTGCATACTCAAATTTGTATTGAGCAAATGAATGGTGAAAATGAAAAGATAAATTGTGAAAAAAAATTAAAAAAGGAAAGATAAATTGTGAATGGTTGCCCAACTACCCATAGAATTCCATTTACTGGGATAGGAAAATATCATCCCATTGCAGAATAATTCATGAACTACTTGCAAGTAAACAGCCTTGGAATTTTGAGAAGGAAAAAAAAAAAGACAGATGTGAACCATACTGGAACCAGGTAACTGAGTTTGGATTGGAGCCCTAGCCTCTCTCCCTGAGAAAGGTCCCCACAGGCAGGCCAGACAAGGAGTTCTGGAGGCCAAGAACTCTTGGGCAGCTTAAAGCTCAAACCTACCCTGCCTCTGCCCCCCAGAGATATTGTGCTAATAGGTCTGATAACAAACCGTTCTGTGTAGCCACAGCTGCCTTACACTGGTTGGGGGCAAATGTCATTCAGAAGCATGATGGAGAATGAAGCATCAAATTTCACATTTTAGCAGGAAGCTGATACCCAAGGAATGCAACCTGGCAGTGGCCCAGAAAGAAGATTTAACAATTGTGCAGGCTGTAGGGAAATGGCTTTTCTGTTTCAAGCCTTTTACTTTAAGAAATGGTCACTGGTGAACTCCAACAGGGAAGTTTGAGAATCCAGCAAGAAATCTGCCATCAGAACCAAGACTGTGCTCCAAAGCACCGCCTCTAGAGTCAGTCCTTCACCGACAACAAAACACTGTACTTCTCTGAAATTACAGACAAATTGCCAGAAGGAAAATTTCCAGGCAGGAAGTTTCTTTTTGTTGTTTTGTTTTTTTGAGACAGAGTCTCACTATGTTGCCCTTGGTAGAGTGCTGTGCTATCACAGCTCACAGCAACCTCAAACTCTTGGGCTTAAGTGATTCTCTTGCCTCAGACTCCCAAGTAGCTGTGACTACAGGCACCTGCCACAATGCCCAGCTATTTTTTTGTTGTAGTTGTCATTGTTGTTTTTAGCAGTCTCAGGCTGGGTTCGAACCTGCCAGCCCCAGTGTATGTGGCCGGCGCCTTAACCACTAAGCTACAGGTGCTGAGCCAAGGCAGGAAGTTTTATTAGGATTTATTTGCTTGTAACTACTAGATTTGCAACTCGAATTACCTTAAGATTAGAAAAAGAAATCAGAGTTTCAGGTGGATTTGGGGTCACAGAATTGCATCCAACTGAACCCAAGGACTGAAGTTATGTCAGGAATCTGTCCCTCAGTTCTTGGCTCTGATTTCCTGTGCATTATTTCAGGTGAACTCTCTCCATATGGGGGCAAGAGAGGCACCAATAGCTCAAGGCTTTCACCCCATCAGCTCAGCAACCTCAGAGGAAGGAAAGCATCTTTTTTCTGATAGTTCTAGTAAAACTCTAGAGTTGAGTCTCCTTCGACTGATCTGTGTGTAGCCTATCCCTCAACCATGGGAGCTGACTATGTCTATGCCTTGAATGTATCTTTGGGGTTTATAGAGGTTTGCTCCATGTAAACCACATGTATTGAAAATGTGGGAAAAATTCAGGCATGGTGGTTTGTACCTGTTATCCTAACACTCTGGGAGACTGAGGCAGGAGGATCCCTTGAGCTCAGCAATTTGAGGTTGCTGAGGCCATGGCACTCTAACCTGGGCAGCAAAGCGAGACTCTATCTCAAAAAACAAATTACAGGAAAAATGGTTTCCTAAAGGCAAATTAGGGTATTCTCACCATGAAATGTGCATGTGGTCAGGGAATATAGGGCATGCTGGATGCTTGGCCAGAGTAGTGGGGCTTTCTAGTAAGAACAGGTGAGATCCAGTTGTCTCTCAAAGTATTCTTCTTCCTTTTAAATTGTCTTACAGTTATTTCTTTTTAAGCCTACCTAAAGATGCTATGATTCCATAGGTCTGAGGTAGAGCCCGGAAATTATATGTTTACAAAATTGCCCCAGGTGCTTTTGCTTGGCAGAGGAGTTTAGGAACCATTAATCTGGTGGACAATCTTACTGCTGTCTGCTCCCTACTCAAAATCAAAAGTGAGGCTCGGCGCCTGTGGCTCAACGGGCTAAGGCGCCAGCCACATACACCTGAGCTGGCGGGTTCGAATCCAGCCCGGGCCAGCCAAACAACAATGACGGCTGCAACCAAAAGATGGCCTGGCGTTGTGGCGGGCGCCTGTGGTCCCAGCTACTTGGGAGGCGGAGGCAAGAGACTCGCTTGAGCCCAGGAATTGGAGGTTGCTGTGAGCTGTAATGCCATAGCACTCTATCCAGGGTGAGAGCTTGAGGCTCTGTCTCAAAAAAAAAAAAAAATCAAAAGTGAATAAATGTGGGGCTCTGGCTTATAAAATGAAGACTGTCTTTTCACTCAAAAAAGGTCAGCATAAAGAACTGTAGTTGTATTTTGGAACCAGAGAAAGGCAAATGTAAATTAATGAACCTGCTTCAAACCCCATCCCCCACCCACCCGCAATCCTGGACAAATAGGAGGTAAACAGAAACATCTCTTATGTAAGATGCTGGAGCAGTGAGGGGGCCTACTAGAGGTCTTCGCATAAGGAGTCACTCATTAACCTTCAGCATGCATGGGGGTAGGAATCTCTGTCACTGTAGCAGGGAGTTGTTGAGGCGTGGTACTACTTTGGGAATGGTGCTTATTATCACAGCTTGAGGTAGGGCAAGGAAGGCCATGCACAGGAGAGGACACAATCCCAGGTGGAGGAACTGGGTCTCATTTAAGAATCAATTCTAACTCCCTGTGCACAGGAATTTAGGACAAGCTGGAGATGGATTAGCTGCATTGGTGGAAGGTGGAGGGGGATGGGCAGGATTAGCCAAGTTGTCAAATCCCATTCTCTGTAAGTGATCATAAGATGCTGATTATTTTACTACTGTTTATTATTTTTAATATCTGTCACCTATGTTTTAGATTCTTTGACGGCCAGAGCCTTACCTCATATCTGTTTCTATTCTGAGCACCCAGCCCAGTACCTTGTAGGCTACATGTTCTTAAATAGTATCTGCCCACATGGATTTTATAATTTTGCAGAACACTTTTCTCAAAGCCCTTGAAAAATAGAACTGACTCTCCATGGAGCCTCTGGAGCTTCGGGGAGCTGGTAGGGTGTGGAACAAAAAACCAGAGTACACTCCTGAAAAGTAGAGTCAAGACATGGGGCCACCATGGTGCCTGACACAAGTACTCAAAGGGGTGCAAAACTAATGTGGCCTTGCAGTAGGACCAGTGAAAGAGACCAGTGCTTGATACACTGGTCTTTGTGACCTCATGAAGCAAGTCAAACAACCCAACTGAGTAGCAGTGGGTGTCACCATCGTGGCCAAGAAGAAAGAACAGCTATAATTTTGGTTCTCACAAACCAAACAAAAAGAAATAATAGTACCATCCTGGCCCTTTCATGAAAAATGTTCTAATAATAATAATAATAAACTCCTCCTAGCGGTATAGGTCAAGGAAATCTTTCCTACTACGTAAAAATAATGATGGCAATATAATTTGTAACAATTAACATTTTTTGAACACAGGCACCATTCGGGTGTAATAAGCATTATTGAGGATTGCAAGATTAAATAAAATCTTACAAGAACTACATGATGGTGGTCATGTTATAGACCTCAGAGGATTAAGAATTTGCCCCAAAGCCTCCAACTCATAAGTAGAGCAGCTGAATTTGAACCTAGACCCAGGTGATTCCAAAACACCAATAGGAACCCTGAACTATATGTCTCTTTTTAGGTAACAGATGTTTTTAAAGCTATTTGTGAACTGAGTCAGATTTTCTTCCTTCATTATCAGAGGCCCTTCCTTCTGATAATGAAGGAACCCCGGCCAGGGAGCCCCTTGTTCAGTTCCAAAGTAGGTCTGGACCCCAAGGTTCACACTCAGGGGGATGGGGGGCAATTCCCGGAACTCTAGGGTCCCTGAGTAATTCCTATAAATCAAGATAAGAAAGGCTTTCATAGTTGTGGCTGAGTCTAGGGACCAAGCACCATGCAGGAGTTGTTGCGGGCAGATACAAGGAGGCCTTGGAGTGGAAAAAGGCTGGGTGCAGCTCTAGGGAGCATCTGAGCTAGAGTTCTGGAAGGCTTTTCTCTTTCCTCAAGTCTGGGCTTGCACACCTCACTGGGGCCAGGGCTGATGGGGATTGGAAACCTCAAGGCACAGGGGTGGGAAAGCAGGACACTTGAGTCCTGTGCCCAAGAGTAAAATCAAGACAGGGACAGAGTAAGGGACATGGAATTAGATGAAGACCCATTCACAGCAGCAGCTTCTGGCAGCAACCTGCCTGGTTGAGATGGAAACGCTGATTCCAGCTCCAGCCCCCAGACAAGCTAAGAATATCCCAGAAAAGCAACAGCTACCACCCCCGCCCTTCTTGATCTGCTCCTACATCTGTAGCGCTATGCTGGGTGCCAGTGAGGCCAGGGAGGAGATGGAGTGGGAAGAGACAAAAAGGGGGTTTGGTGGAGGCAGGAGAAGGTGAACTGACAAATAAAGCTTTGGGAGAATGCTGGGAGGACAGGGCAGACAGAACGGTTCTCAAGGGGCAGCAAAGGGAGGTGAAGACTTGAGCCAGGGAGCTGGGAGAGAAGACCAGGGACAAGGATGGGAGAGGACTGGCATCAGTAACCTAGAAGGGGAAAAGGACGCCCCTCCCATCAAGGAAGGAAGCAGAGCTTATGGCAGAGAAAAGATCCCCCAGCTCACCCCTGTCCTCTCTGTCCCCTTCATCCTGGACGCTCCAGCATCTCAGCACTGGTCCCTTCTCTCCCTGCCCCAGGGCATCATATTTCTCATCTGTGTTCCCAGCCCTATTGTCTGTCAAAAATAACCTATAGTGGGGCTTCTTAATTAAGTCCTTTAGCACATAGCTTGCTGGAATGGAAAAAACATGAAAACTCGGGGCCTACTCCCGGCAGCTAGCAGCACCTCCCTTCTCTTTGCTCAGACAGAGAGCAGGGGGTCCTCACTCTCTGCTATTACCTGAAGGGGGTATTGCTCTCCTTAGCCTTCCCAGGGCTTTACTCTCCCACCTCACTGCTTCCTGGGGTAAGGGCCTCAGGAGAGCGAGGGTAGGCTGGGCTGGTGTATACCCTCCCTCTCTGTACAGCCTCAGGAGCTAAGACCCTGGGGGGTGTTATTAGATGAGTGAGAGATCTGGGGGCACAGCAGGATCCAGGCATCCACATGGGCCTTTATCTTGCTGTTTTAAGAACCTGTGCTCCCATTAGCCTCTTTGTAAGGTCTCCCAGGAAACATGGGATGCAATGACTTTGGGTTCTGGACTTTCAGGCTTGATGTTTACTGGGGATATCCTGGACCTCCGCCACCTTGCCTTCCTCTCCTTTACCTCCCTTTCTTTCTTTTCTTTTCCTTTTTTTTCTTTAATGTGAGGGCACAAACAACTAGGTCACAATATTTAAGTTTGTTAGATAGAGTCCCTCTTATAGTTGTGCCCAGACCCAAAAGGTGTGCTGAATACCCCTACATTGTGCCCATTAACTGGGAGCACCCCAAATTCTCCTCCTCCTCTCTCCCCTTCCCTCACTCCATCTCCCCCCAGCTTGAATTCAAATGAGTTTTTCTCCTATGTGGGCGTGAATTAGATCATCTACTGGCTTCATATTAGTATTGAGTACATTGGATACTTGCTTTTCCATTCTTGCGATACTTCACTGAGAAGAATGTGTTTTAACTCCTTACAGGTTAATACAAAAGATGTAAAGTCTCCATCTTTTTATGGCTGAATAGTATTCCATGGTATACATACACCACAGTTTATTAATCCACTCCTGAGTTGATGGGCATTTAGGTTGCTTCCACATCTTGGTGATTGTAAATTGAGCTGTAATAAACAATCTAGTGCAAATGTCCTTATGATAAAATTATTTTTTTCTTCTGGGTAGATGCCTAGTTGTAGGATTGCAGAGTTAAATGGAAGGTCTAATTCAAGTTCTTTGAGGATTCTTCATACTTCTTTCCAAAGAGGCTGTATTAGTTTGCAGTCCCACCAACATTGTAAAAGTATTGCCCTCTCTCCACACCTACACCAGCATCTGCAACTTTGGGACTTTGTGATGTAGGCTGTTCTCACTGGGGTTAGGTGATATCTCAGGATGTTTTTGTTTTTTGAGACAGAGTCTCACTATGTCGCCCTCCGTAGAGTGCCATGGCATCACAGCAACCTCAAACTCTTGGGCTTAAGCGATTCTCTTGCCTCAGCCTCCCAAGTAGCTGGTACTACAGGTGCCCACCACAACATTGGCTATTTTTTGTTGCAATTGTCATTGTTGTTTAGCTGACCCAGTTCAGGTTCGAACCTCTCAGTTTCGGTGTATGAGGCTGGCACTGTAACCACTGTGCTTTGGGCTCCAAGCCCTCAGGGTGGTTTTGATTTGCATTTTTCTGATGATTAGGGTTGATGAGCATTTCTTCATGTTTGTTAGCCATTCATCTATCTTCCTCAGAGAAGGTTCTGTTCATGTCTTTGGCCCTGCCTGCCTATCTTTCTGAGGCCCATCTAAGGCTTGGAGGGACCTTAGGTGGGAGATTTACAATGCTGAG